>OY811974.1:12117911-12125411 GCA_963681505.1 Eunapius fragilis | reverse complement strand
TACAGTACATGTGTGGCCACACCCTATGTACAGTACATGTATGACCACACCCTATGTACAGTACATGTGTGGCCACACCCTATGTACAGTACATGTATGGCCACACCCTATGTACAGTACATGTATGGCCACACCCTATGTACAGTACATGTATGGCCACACCCTATGTACAGTACATGTATGGCCACACCCTATGTACAGTACATGTATGGCCACACCCTATGTACAGTACATGTATGGCCACACCCTATGTACAGTACATGTATGGCCACACCCTATGTACAGTACATGTATGGCCACACCCTATGTACAGTACATGTATGGCCACACCCTATGTACAGTACATGTATGGCCTGGCAATTATTAATTACTGAACAGATGGAACTCCAAGTTATCTCCTCCTTCCCACCTAGCAGGTAACCACGGCAATAGGTAATGACTTACAGTGATGGTGGAGCTGTTGAGTGCAGCCAAGGTCTCCTGAAGAGCAGGCTCTGGAGGTGGGTCTGTTGGCTGACGGTCAAGGATATCCATGGAGACCATCAGACGTTACCTGTCAAGAAATACTTAAGGGCATGTCATTTATGATAGGGTAGGCATGTTATGCTGGACAGGAGGGTACATGACTATACATCCTCTGTCCACAATAGCATACTAGAACTTATTTTACGTGCACACATCAAGAAAAGTGACGATATGTGCATATGAACATGTAAAGTACCTGACAGCAATGTTATTAAATGCTGCCCTACAGTTACAGTCACGTTGACCAGCCTTGACACGTCAGTGTTCAGTTGGTTGCTTAGAGCACTTGTAACCAACAAAGTCATGGCAGTAGGACTCAGTGAGGACACACCCCTCACATTCCCGGTCAGAAAGAAGGACACGTGCCTCTGGGCGGTGTCAGGGGGAGGAGCCACAACAGTGAACACCACAGACGTGGTCGCCTCAAAGTTCTGGACAGCAAAGCTCAGCGTTAGCTGTTCAGCAGGCACACTGACCCTCAGCCTGGTGGAGTTGGCCTTCCCTGATATCAAGGAAACTGTTGTGACTCCCTCAAGAGAAGGAGCACTGGAGAGGGAGGATGGAGTGAGAGGGAGGGATGGAGGGAGAGAGTGAGGGAGGGATGGAGGGAGGGAGGGGGAGAGAGGGAGAGGAGAGGGAGAGAGTGAGGGAGGGATGGAAAGAGGGAGACAGGGAGAGAGAGAGGGAGGTGTAGAAAGAAATAGAGGGTGGAGAGAGTGAGGGAAGGAGAGGGAGGGATAGAGGAGGAGTGAGAGTGTGTGAGTGTGCCGTACAGCACACGGTGACATGAGATAACAGTGTAGGGACCATTTGAGAGCCATCCTTACCTCCTTGTGCTACCACTGTGGTGGAGGGTGGCTGTACAGTTCCATGGTGTGGAGAGGCCAAGGTTGGTCACCAAGGGACATTTACTGTCAACTGAGGAGACAGGTAGACCTAGTGCTGTGTACCACTCTCTGGTTCTTAACAAATAAGCACAATGTGCATTAAATTGCTATGTGTGTCTTTATATACATGTGTGTGCATGTGTGTCTATATATACAGGGTGTTTGCGAAAGAACACAATGCTTTAAAATCCCTATAACTCAGGATTGAAATTAATAAACTGCATGATTTCTTTAACATATGTTGTAGTAGTTAGGCAAATACAAATAATCCAATTAGATTATAAATTGTTAAGTAACTGTATCAAATCCCTCATAAATCAAAATATTCAAAGCCCTCTATTAACAAAGTTATTCAAGATTGCGGTTTACGATAATTTAATAACTAGTAATAAGTAACACATGACAGTACTGATTTCAAGTTCCTAGGTTCAATAGTGAGTTATTAACATTTAAGACTCTCATTTGCTTTAGAGTTATTAAGGTTGAAGCTGTTATGTGGTAAATATTATTTCTAATAACCATCATAAATTAAATGAAAACACTATTTGATTTAGTAGGATTATTTATTAATGTGTTCTTTAAACTCAAAGTTATTACAGAAGAAGTGGTCATATAGCTTTTTCAAGTTTGATTTGTTGTTTTGAATTTTAACTAGTAAAAAATCAATCAAATTTTTTTCAAAGTCTCATCAATTTTATTCTGCAGTTTAAAAATAACATTAGTAATTAAACGTTGGCGTACGTTGTTTTGTCAATTTCAAGCTATTTGGTTTTATCTTTTCAAATGATAATGATAAACGAATCGTAACAATGTGGTTCGTATTTGACGAAACGTGGTTATTGTACACTCATAAATTCAAAAAAAATTATATTCATTTAAAACCGTTGCCCTCTTTTACTAAGACATTGTACATGTGTGATTGAGTGTATGTGTTGTATGTATGTGTATGTGCGTGTGCATGTGTGTGTGCCTGTGTGTATGTGTGTACATGTGTGTGTGTGTACAGACTCCTATTCATTCCCAGACCTCATTCATGTACTGACACACAATACTCTCACAGACCTCACCAGACTGCCCACCTGGTGTACATTGTGTTGGTGGATTCGCTTGGCAACGACTGCTCTATGCCCTTGATCCAGATTGCCACCACACCCTTAATATCACAAGTAATAAAAACATTCTCTACACGAGAAGGTTGGTGGTATATAGGAATCAAAGGTGAGATGGTGGTGTAAAAAGCAAGGGAACAAGGCTTTTGATTGAAAAGGAAAAATGAAATAGACCTATATTAGCCGCATGTTGTCATATTTTAATGTGCGTGCTAATATAGGTCTATTTCATTTTTCCTTTTCAATCAAAAGCCTTGTTCCCTTGCTTTTTACACCACCATCTCACCTTTGATTCCTATATACCACCAACCTTCTCGTGTAGAGAATGTTTTTATTACTTGTTTCCTAAATTTTTCTGGTGCATTTGGTATTGTACTTAGTTCTTGAAACGCATAGAATAAGGTAGCATAAACGTCAACTTGCGCGATCATGACAGGTTTATATTAGAATATGCAATTCTGTTGAGGTGTGTACCAAATATTACACTAGTCCCCAGACTATCTCCATTGAGGAGCAAAGGATTGATAAAGGTTAAAAACGAAGCCATATAATACAAAGAATAAATGCACTCTAAGTAAACTGATCTCACGCTATAATCAGATAAACCATGCACCACAATACATGACCAAATTGACGTAAGCAACTTTGGCGTTATACACACATTTCAAACAGCGCATATTACTGTAAAACGGAGAGACGCAGTATCTCCACCGCTGTAACTAAACTATTCCTTCCATTTTAGCGATATACCATATGCATGCTTATAATTTATCGATCCAACATTTATCGATGCCGTATAAACGTACCTTTGGGTGGTCGTTTTGTTGTTCCTTTCGGTACCGCGCTTGACATACGCACGTTTGACAGATCTGGCAGCATCTGGATCTTTCCACTTTTATATGCTCGAGTGGAATCAGAATTGTCCTCATGAGATTATATGGTAAAACCATCGAATTTGATAACACTGGTTATATTATACTGGTGCGTCATGAACATTGTGATAGCTGATGTAATGTGCTATTTGTAGATCAACACCAAATAAGGTACTACTCGCTTCAGCCAATTGCCTGATCGGTTAGGCGTCTAACAGATACCTGAAGATAACATGCGGACACATCCTGAAGCGATTGGTACACATGGCGTGCTTTACAAACGTTCCTGTCGTGAGTTATACTCTCCGGAAGGAAGAAGAAGAAGAAGAAGACGACGAAGGAGAAATTTTAGGTGGGACTGGGTACGGACGATGGGGACGAGTATTTTTGTTCTCTAAAAGTACACCGTCTTATGACATATGTATGACGCAGAACTGTTCTCCTTTTTGATATTGCTCGATTGCCACTAAAAGCGAAGTGACCCGACTCTTGGCTGTCCTGCTAGACGCGAGTGACGTTTTTTTAATGACATTCATGATACTGCAGGATTCCTATATGGAACCTACTCGCGTAGGTTCCGATTCTGGAGGGGACATCATTGCACGGCACAATAAGCTGAGAGACTGTTTTGCCAATCTGTGCTCCAAAGCATGCTTATCTCCTCAACTGGAGAAAGGTCCAGGCTTAGACTTTTCTAGGCCAGCTGATGTGCTGGTGCCAAACTGGTCCCTCTCCAACCCTGCAGCTTTTGACCTGAAAGTCATTCATCTGCTTAATACAGACTTGGTTCTGGAAGCAACCAGGCAACTCTGCAGAGGTTGGTGAGATTGGAAAACATGCCAAAATAATCAGATGTGTGCAAGGTTGGACTGGACATGCATTCCAATAGTGTTGGAGGTCTATGGTGGTTGTGGGGATGTGAAGGCCAAGAATGCTTCTCTAGATTAAGTAAGAGGCTATATAGCCATGCAAGTGGGAATATGTGAAACTGAGGCACTGAGCCAAATGTACTGCCTGCTGGCTGTCACACTGATGAGGCAGAATGCAAGAGCCATTCTCCTCAGATGTGCCCGTGCTCCCCTTCGTGAGTATTAAACTTACATTATTATCTTTACTTTATATTCATATTATTTCTTGTATGTCATTATTCTGTGCATTGTGTTTATGCATTATTTTGTCTATAATGAAACTTACTGATTAGTATCATAATTAGCCTGCATATAGCCTTGTGCAAAAATATTCCTGCACTCTTATCGTTAACAGCTTCTGCTTCTGGTCATTTGGACTGAGAAGTAGTCCATCAGTGTGACAATGTACCTATAGGGTCAACTACCGATAAGCTTTGTCCTTACCGCTTACCGGTTATCCGATACCGTTAAGCAACCGGTAAGACACTTTCTTATTCATTACCGTTCAGTAAGAGATAACTTCTTACTGAATATTATCGGTAACAGTGAGCTTTCTTATTGATTGTTGCATGTACTTATTAATTCACGGTAGTGGACAAAACTAACCGAATTAGTGTTATGAATAATTGCTTGGAGGGAATTTTCGCTCGTACGTGTATTGAATATAAATGTGATATATTCACAGTGACGTCAACGCAAGAAACTGTATACTAATACACGGTCCGCTGGTGTACAATTAGGGAGAGGTCACATGATACTTGACCATTATGGTTTTTTTATTTAATAAAGCTTCAAAAAATGAAAAGAAGCATCACAAGCAAGGTTTCTTCATCAGGTCTCTTACGATCAAGTTGCAATTCCAGCATCCTTGCGAGATTATCGGCCGTCGAACTAAGAAAGGAAAGCCAGAGTACGAGATTAAGTGGGTCGGCACACAACACTTGGGAACCCATCACTAACCTTGGTGGCTATGAAGGAATGGTCGCTGCGTCTGAGAAGGTATGGCAAGAAAATTATGACAAGAAGTCAAGAAACTTATATAAGGAAGGCAGCGATTAAATTAATCACCGCGACCCCACCAGCCGTACAGCCTACTGGGTCACGAACACCAAATTATACTATAGATGACAACAGTACAGAAAGTATCATAGAAGTGGTGAACGAAGTGATTGATGGCAATTGATTGCTGAAGCTATTATTGCAGAGGACATTGGGACTTCTTTTTCTACCAAAAAAGAACATAGAAGGTTTTTTCAAGATGATTGATAAGATAGCCTCTAAACCCATTATGTCATACAAGGAGGAATGTGACCAATACTTAAGCATCCCTGCAGTTTCAGCTAGGAGTGATCCATTGGTTTGGTGACAACAAAATGAGAATAGATTACCTCATATTGCAAAAATGGCAACACAATATCTTGGAGTTCCTGCAACTAGTGCTTCAGTTGAACGAGCCTTCAGTGGCGTTGGACTGACATTTGCCGATCTTCGCAAAAACATGAAGGATTCTACACTTGAATCAATTCGTTGGATCAAATACAACTTGTAAAATTCATGCATGCAGCTTGCGTGATTGCCTGCATAGTTCTGTGTATACATGTACATCTGACAGTTTATTTGTAATCAATACTACAAAAAGAAGCTTGTAATAGTAGATGTGCATGTTAGAAAAGATGGGAGTGACTCATATCCTTTGGACACGCCCTCTTCCTCCTTAGCGATAATCATTACCATTCGATCAGTAAGAAAGCTTATCGGTAAGTTTATTATCGATAACGAAGAGAAATTTCAGTACATAATCGACAAGAAGTATTAACTTACTGAGTAATTATCGATAAGTTCAAAACCTTACCGATAGTTGACCCTAAATGTACCTATTCCCCTGAGCAGTCACTGGGAGGGGGCCCGATTAGGTCTATGCCAAATAATGTGCATTGATCACAACACAACAAACGAATATCCCGGTACCAAACCTCGTACTTCATAGCAATTGGATGAAAAGCTACATTAGCTTAACGAATTTCGCAACGTTGTTGCGCTGACATACATCGCATGTTTTGACAAACTGGCGGATCTCAAATTGCATTGTTAAAGACGATAATCTATTGCCAATAACATAGGGCAGCTACTGCTTAGGGCCACTGGTACAGTCATGCCTAGAGGTGACATTTAGGCCTAGGCAGCTATGTCCGGGGATACAATATATGGTGCCAAGACATGAATGTCCGGGGAGGGACGTGGGGACAACACGCCTCGATCCGACACAGGTATATCGAACGGTTCGAGGTTCGACTCGGCTCGATGTTCGGTTCGAACCTTTCGAACCGCTCATTAATATTCATTGCATATAAAAACCATCACCAATAACTGTATGATTCGCTACCGAATACATATAATGTACATGTGTTTGTGCGTCCGCGTTTATAGTACAAAAGTAGAACCGAAAATATAAATCCAATACATAATGAAGTTCATATACGTGAAAAACCTGCTTTATTCATTCAACGCGCCATATATGAGATCGTGAATTTGTGCATCTTTTGCACGCAAGCAGTGGGGATGAAGTGTTGACGATCGCAAGTGGTGCTAATTAAGATATAAATTCTTTTTTCCTCACGTGCTTGATTCGGACAGCGATGGCCATGGTGTCTCCAGCAAAGAACGCTGTATGGTGAGCCAGTGGCGTAGGAACGTATTAAAGATTTGGGGGGCCAACTTCATTTTATAAAATGCCCGTCGGAAGGTTGCAGACGTGTCAACAAGGGGGGGGGGGGGGGGGGGGGGGGGGGGCGGAGGGGGATGTGGCCACTCCCGCGCGAAGTGCGGAAGCTTTTGAAAAAGTATGGTAGTTAATTGGCTTATGAAACCTCTGGGTCAAACATAGTTGTTTAAATAGTACGTATAACTGTAAATTACACAGAGTTATACGCTTCGGGAAAGTCAGGTTATCCTGAAAGAACATTTTCCGATATCAAGAGGGGCTATAAGATTAACGCTATCAAACCGACGCGTGGATTTATATTTGAACACTAATACTACGTTTGCACGACACAATCTTTCCGTATCAGCGTGGTACTGTACGGTACGGCGTGGTTAAAATTCGACGCTTGAACACTACCAAAACCATACAGTCGCTCGATGTGGTAGATTGCGATATGATTAGCAAGCGAGCATAGTATGTTCCATAGTATTAAAATGG
>OY811974.1:12078932-12117711 GCA_963681505.1 Eunapius fragilis | reverse complement strand
CGCCGTACACGTGCCAGTGTTGTGTGTGCTTTTATTAGGGTAAAATTGTATGTGTCTCACCTATCTTTGCAGTAGTTTGAAGATGTGAAACTCTGCGAGTTTAACATAGCAGGAACACACTTTCGAGGAACTTTGCCCACCGGAATCGATCAGTAAAAGGCGGTTCAATCACGTATTAGATTTTCAGATTCAATCAGATCACTGATATGGTCTTCGACGTAACCAAAACCTTAGAACTGACATCGGACATGACCGCGGAGTGCTACAGAGAGCTGTCCAGATCCACGCAGGCTGCAGCTGACGTTCGTGAAGATGCTCATCCACCCAACGTTTTGACTGCCTTCGTTTCCGCTGTAGCTAGTTAGCTATCCTTTTTCGTCCCTGTAATTGCCAGCGTCTTCATCGAATTCATATATTTTTCAAAAATCAACCAGACTAGCTATGAACTTTAGGCCGTACAAACTTGATTATTAGATTCTCGTCCGCCGAAAGATGCAGGTGGGGGCGGTAATAATTCATTATTCATTATTACTTTATCGTTTTTTTTTTTTGTTTTTTTAATTAAATTTTTAATTACTTTATCGTTGATCATTACCATGAAATTGAATCCTATAGCTAGAAGTTTTATTAGCGTGCAAATACATATACTTTGCAAAACAAAGACATGTCATTACAATGCAAAATAAAAAGACACGCATCCACAAAACAAATGGGACAGTTCACTATCTTCTTTGATAGGCTCCTTGGTTTGGTTGCACACAGAACACATGGGGTATGAAGACTCGGAGACTTTGACTAAGTCTGCTGTTGCAGCACAGCACACACATATGCCCTCATATCCAGCAGAAAAAAATAATGCTTCAATTACGTTCCCACATTGGTGTGAATGTAATTGAAGTATTATTGACTCCGATGTCTTTGTTGATTCTGTCACCAGGCACATCTTGGTTTTCATGTTGAAGTTGGTAGCAACTTGACACCTGATGGTTTTCAATCCCGCCCAGCTGATGGTTTGGTTCGTGATTGGATTCCTGGCAGATTTGCTGCCTTTGATTTCACTGTGTCATCCCACCTCTCTGTTGCCTCACTTAATCAAGCATGCATCACATCAGGTTTTGCAGCTCTATCAGCTGAAACACGAAAGCACAAGGCTAATGATCCCAAATGCAGTGAACTAAGGTCCCTCTGGCAGTTGAGACCTATGGGAATTGGGGGAAGGAGGCTAGAGACACATCTTTTCGTCCAGCAACCCAGCTTGCCATTGGGTTTCCAAAATCAAAAAGTAGCTGTGTGTACGAAATATGTAGCAGGCTTAATCTAACCTTGATCAGATCTATTGTGAGAGCAATACTGGTCCGGACTCTCATATCTTAATCAGTCAGTTATTGATTTTTTTTACTAAAAGAAATTTGGTGAACAGATGTGGCAGATTTCTAAGCTTTTAAAAAAAGTATGTGCATCCATAAATGGGAAATGCCATATTGTAAATCCTTTTATTAAGTTCCACCGCTAGCCCTACTGATAATAGGCATTAAATAAATGATATGTTGAAAATTTGAAATCCTGCCACCCGCAAAATTTGTGTATGTTTCTCATAAAACTAGAATATTTATTCATGGTGTGCCTGCAGCCAGATTACTAAACCAGATTGATGGTCCTATTGTTTGTGTCCTTAAGAGGTCAGGGTTACAGTACTATACAGTAGCACCTCGGTCATTGCGACAATTTACATATCCCACATTGGGAAAATATGCCCCGATGTTATCTAGGGCCTTGTGTTCCTAGTGATTGCTACAACCCACCGCTAATATACTCCACGCACACCTCCCCCATACTGTATGCCCATACTGTATGCAACCCCCCCCCCCCCCCATACTGTATGTACACCTCCCCCATACTGTATGTACACCTCCCCCATACTGTATGCACACCTCCCCCATACTGTATGTACACCTCCCCATACTGTATGCACACCTCCCCCATACTGTATGTACACCTCCCCATACTGTATGTACACCTCCCCCATACTGTATGTACACCTCCCCCATACTGTATGTACACCTCCCCCATACTGTATGCACACCTCCCCATACTGTATGTACACCTCCCCATACTGTATGTACACTTCCCCCATACTGTATGTACACCCCATACTGTATGCACACCTCCCCCATACTGTATGCACACCTCCCACATACTGTATACACACATCCCCCATACTGTATGCACACCTCCACCACAACTTGTATGTTTTGGGATATGTTTTATGTGCTTCATTTTCTGTTTAATGTGAAATGTTTTATGTACATTTGTACTGTGATTTATTTGGACCTTTATGAACATGCAAACCCCTTTTTGGTATTTGTCTTACCTGAAACCCTAGTATTGCTATTTATTGAAACCACAAAACTGCATGATGGTATTTTTATGAAACCCTTATAATCGTTCTGTGTTCGTAAGTGATCTCCATGGCTACCAGGCATGCCTAAACTTTTGAAGAAACAAACACAAACTTATTGATTTACCTCCACAGTGTTGGTGGATATGACTGTGAATTTGTTGATGTCCCTCACGATGATGACTACTGTGTCATCTGTCTTCTCCCTGCTCGAGACCCTCAACAAACCAAGTGTGAGTGTGCCAAGCTGTACTGCAAGTCATGTTATGACCAGCAGAAAAGTACCTCAGGGAAATGCCCCTCATGTCACCAATGCAACCACTGGATGCATTTCCCGATAGAAAGAGTGCTAGAAAGGTCAAAAACCTCAGAGTGAAGTGGACATCCACCGGCTGCTGTCCCTGGGTAAATGAGTTAAGATTGCATGCAGATCACCTTGAAGTATGACAGGGTTCGAAATACCGGGTGCCGCACCTGCGCCCCGCAGGTGCTTTTTTCAGTATGCAGGTAGCCTATACGTTTACCTGCACTTTGCGCAGGTAAGTGCAGGCGAACGTAGTTTACATTAAATTCCAAAGGAATTTGCGCTAATTGCTCGCTCGTGCGTAAGAAACATTTAACCTACGCGCGCATGCGTAAAAATTGATGATTAGTGGCTTATTAAATGGTTAACGATCAAAATGCCGCCAAAGAAGGCCCGTATTTAGACTAGTAATGTTCCTGCATGGCAGCGTTAGAATTCATGCAAATAAATTCATTCATATTGCCAAATCACAATTTAAAAAATACATGCACAACCATGCATGTGTTTACAAGTGTGCAGGTAGACATGCCAAAGTGCAGGTGGTATAGATACCCCATCTGCACCTTGTGCAGGTACTTTTTAAAGAATATTTCGATCCCTGCAGTATGTCGATCTGTCTCAGACTTACCAATTGTCCAACTAGGATCAACAGCTTCAACTGCCTCTGCTATGTCATGGGGATGCGCTGCTTGTATGCATATATTATCATTGGAGGAGCCATTTCCCTAGCAGCAGAATAGCCTATCAGTACTGTTAAGCCTTCTTTATCATTTTGGTGTGATATTTGTAAGAAGCTTTTATAGTAGGTTGGATGATGAGTGCTACCGTTTATGACTATACGTCACAAGTTTTTGAGCCATGGCTTATACAAAGCAACATTCCAAGGCCAGTCTTGGTATATGCTGATGGTCACAAGTCCCATCTTTCCCTTGAAGTAGCCGAATTCTGTACATCAAAGGGTACTGCCAAAAATAAATGGAAGGAAACACACTCGAATGAAAACATCAACAAAAAAAGTTTTCCTATAGTCTTCAAAGATGCTGTTGATCAGATAACCCTTAGCACTGTTGTGAGTGGCTGTTGTCAATGGCTTTAGGAAGGCTGGCCTTTACTCACTGGATCCAGCAAAGGTAGATTATAGTAAGTGTGTTAGGATCAGCTACATCGTGAGTGTGAAGAAACAGAACTGTTGTCTCCAATTACTGATCCATCTGTATTTCAAATGCCGTGTGGTCTTCATTCCTTGAAGAGCGTATAGGGCATACAAAGTTACAGCTGTTTGAGTCAGCTTATAGTGGAGGTGGAGGAGATGATGGTCCTTCAGGTGGAGGAGAGGATGGTCCCTCAGGTGGAAAAGAGGTGGTCCTTCAGGTGGAGGAGAGGATGGTCCCTCAGGTGGAAAAGAGGTGGTCCTTCAGGTGGAGGAGAGGATGGTCCCTCAGGTGGAGGAGAGGATGGTCCCTCAGGTGGAGGAGATGATGGTCCCTCAGGTGGAGGAGATGATGGACCCTCAGGTAAAGGAGATTATGGTCCCTGAGGTGGAGGAGATGATGATCCCTCAGGTGGAGGAGATTATGGTCCCTCAGGTGGATGAGATGATGGTTCCTCAGGTGGAGGAGATGATAGTAGCTCAGATAGAGGAGAGGATGGTCCCTCAGGTGGAGGAGATGATGGTTCCTCAGATGGAGGAGAAGATGGTCTCTCAGGTGGAGGAGATGATGGTCCGTCAAGTGGAGGAGAGGATGGTCCCTCAGGTGGAGGAGATGATAGTCCCTCAGGTGGAGGAGATGATGGTCACTCAGGCGGAGTAGGTGATGATCCCTCAGGAGGAGGAGATGATGGTCCCTCAGGTGGAGGAGAGGATGGTCCCTCGGGTGAAGGAGATGACGGTATCTCAGGTGGAGGAGAGGATGGTAGCAACCAGACTGGAAGGAAAAGAAAACGCTCTTTATCATCTGGTGTGTATGCTTTAACCAGCAAGAAATGGCAAGAATTGCGTGAAGCAGATGAGGATGAAAAAAAGTCAAAAAAGAAAGGTAAGAAAGGAGCTAAGAAAGGGAAAAGGATGAGAACGGGAAAGGTAAGAAAGGAGATGAGAAAGGGAAAGGTAAGAAAAGAGATGAGAAAGGCAAAGTAAGAAAGAAGATGAGAAAGGAAAAGGTAAGAAAAGAGATGAGAAAGGGAAAGTAAGAAAGGAGTTGAGAAAGGGAAAGGTAAGAAAGAAGTGGAGAAAGGAAGAAGGTATAAGAAAAGAGATGAGAAAGAGAAAGGTAAGAAAAGAGATGAGAAAGGGAAAGTAAGAAAGGAGTTGAGAAAGGGAAAGGTAAGAAAGGAGACAAGAAAGGAAAGGGTAAGAAAAGAGTTGAGGAAAGAAAGGTAAGAAAAGAGATGAGAAAGGGAAAGACAAGAAAGGAGTTGAGAAAGGGAAAGGTAAGAAAGGAGACAAGAAAGGAAAAGGTAAGAAAAGAGACGAGAAAGGAAATGTAAGAAAGGAGACGAGAAAGGAAAGGTAAGAAAGGAGATGAGAAAGGGAAAAGTAAGAAAGGAGCTCGAGATGAGAAAGGGAAAGGTAAGAAACGAACAGAGATACAGGGAATGATAGATCAAAAAGACGAAGATGATCGGGATGGATTGGAAGTGCATGGTGTGTGATTCCAGTTTCTATCAAGAAGAAGAAGACAGTCACCATTACAACATGTAACTGGAGTTCAACAGCCCTGAAGTGCAAGTTGCCAGGCTGCTTAACAATTCCTTCATGCAACTATATGCATATACAATGCCTCAATGCTGACTGAAGATTCTTGGATCAGTATAATCGTTGTAGTATATTTTACTCATTTTATATTGTTTATAAGTCCATTGCGAATGATTGTACTATATACGTAGACAAACACTGCCTAATCCCACTGACGAAATAACCCTTAGCGCTGCCGACTAGGCAGGGATTTTACTGAATACTTAATTGCATTTGCAAATGACAAAATCAAAAATAACCTAATGTGATACTATTGTTCTAAAGTGATTGAGGTTTCCAAATATATATTTTTAATTCGGAATATCTGTAGGACAATATTTAGCACATCAAATTTTTGCGTGACTGCCGAACACTACCGACGCTACCCTACCACCATCATACCACCACCATTATACCACCCTCATCATACCACCCTCATCATAATACCTTCATCATACCACCCCCATCATACCACCCGCATCATACCACCACCATCATACCACTCCATCATACCACCCCCATCATACCACCCGCATCATACCACCACCATCATACCACTCCATCATACCACTCTCATCATACCACCCTCATCATAACACCCTCATCATACCACCCACATCATACCGCACCCATCATACCACACCCATCAAATCGTCTTTCTACCATTATGGCACTAAGTCTGTGTTGTAACTATCAAACAAAATAACGAGTGTAATGTAAGCCTGGGTACCCGATAAACGTCTTTTCTGAGAGGGTCTTTGAACCAGATGTCCACCCTGATACCATCTGATGGGGCGGCATTCAGAAGGTGGAGCCGCACAGCCATGTTCCAAATGTCAAGTTATGTTGAAACGTGTTCTAATTACCAATCTAATGTCCAACGCGTGCATGCGCATTATAATTAATTCGAACGTTTGCATAGTACAAATATACATTCATTGTATTCAATTTTCCTAATCTCGCTTCTTGAGTTCAATGATTCCTTTGATTCAGTTTGAAATTGAGACTCAGATCTTACGGCACAAGTTGGATTTCTATATTTAGCACGTGTGAATGTAACAGAACCAAAAGAAGTGCTAAATATAGGATTTTTGTCTCATTACCCTTTTCTCAAAACCTTGTTCCCTTCCTTTTTACACCACCATTGCCTCCAATTCTTATATCCCACCAACTTTCTCGTTAGAGAATGTTTTTCTTTACTTGTATACGTAATTTTGCCATGGGAACGCTTCAATTTAACACTCCGCATTACGTATAAATTACGTATGTTAGTTTTAAGCTTTATTCATATATCTGATACTTGAAGATGTCCTTCCAGGAGATTCTAAAACGATTGATATAATTGGCGCTCTTCAAAACTATTCCTATCCGGAGTTATACTCACCCGAGAAGACGACGACGGAGAAGAATTGACCTGGGGACGAGGTAAAACACGAACTTTTTTTTTTCTCTTAAAGCAAACAGCTTGAAGACTGGAGTAAAACATTAAAATGACCGTCTTTGCCTTCTGGTTTGATAGCAACAAAGAGCTACACTATCCGTTTCTTCGTACGCGAGTTATATGCGGGTCGCGTGTTTTTAATGATTTCACGACCCGGGTCAATTCCTATATAGGAACTACTATCGTAGTTCCTGATACACCCCTGCCGACTTTATAGTACCGCTTGTAATATTCATTGACTATTGAAAACGTTGTGAGCGCTTCGTAAACCCCCCCCCCCCCCCCCCCCCACCCCTTTTCTCTAACCACAATACGGAACAGTGTCCATTAAAATCACCCTTATGATACTTTATCAAAATTTCCCATGACAAGCAAAAGAAAAGTAAAGCTCGCATTAAAATATATGGCTAATTATAAATTCAGTACCTAATAACTTTAAGATGGGATAGTCCAATTTTGGGTGCGTATAAGAACCATTTGATAGAAACTCTTTGGAGTTTATGGAAAATCCCAAAATTTGAAAACTTGAAAAAACTTTCCAGAAGGGTGATTTTGCTAGACACTGTCCATATAAAGATTTATTTCCTAGCCTCTCCCCTCCCTGCCTACTTCTTGCCTTCATTACGAGGCTACATGTACCTAATACCTGCATGCTCACTTAATAATTAAGAGCTTCAACCCTGCTTTGTTACCTTGGTGGAGGGATAGGCACAACCTGAGTACCCAACCCAAAGTACTGAATGATGCACTAGACAGTTGCTCAGCGAAGGTGAATAACCAAGAGAACACGAGTGCATGTGCATATTATCAAGCAAGTGAACACACTTGAGGTAAAGTTGAAATAACAGTGTATTGTATGTAGTGCATCATTTAAAGTTTCCTACTTTGGGTTGGGTACTCAGATTGTGCCCATCCCTCCATTAGGGTAACTCAGCCAGGTTGAAGCTCTTAATCATTATGACTGAAAGTGAGCATGCAGGTATTAGGTACACGTAACCTCGTAATGAAGGTAAGAAGTAGGCAGGGAGTGGAAATAAACCTTCATATAGTGGTTGGAGATTAACCATTGTTACGTGTAGTGCCCAAACCGTACACGTTTGATTATATCATGTATACTACTAGTACTTCGTAATAAAGAGCGAAGTGTGACCTATCCGAGTCAACTATACGTGATTTGCTAATACAACCACCGATATATGTCATGTAGCCTCGAGACGTTTTGGCCACAGAAGCGAGAATGCCAACAAATTCTGAAGCCATTGGTTTGATTTTCAAAGTGTTCCTATCCCGAGTTATGCGTGGTCAAGGAACAAGAACAAGAACAACAAGAAGAACGAGAAATACGTGGGACTGGGTACGAGTTTGGAAAATAGTTTTGTCACAAAACCGCGTGGTTGTAGAGAACAATGTTCTCTACAACCACGCTGTTTTGTGACATCAAACAAACACGAAACTGCTTGTTGTTGCCTTCTTGTACGATGACGACAACAAGCTAAGCCATCCGCTCGTCAGGAGTCTTGTTAGAAGCGGGCCGCGTTTTTCTAATGACTTCATAATTGGGGTAAAATCCTATATGAGAGTTACTAGTTACTAACGTAACTCTCGATACACAGTTGCGACCCTACCGCCTTTTGCAGTAGCCACTCAGAGCTGAACATATACGTTGGTAAAGATTACTGATACACGGCCTGCCAGCTGGCAAGCGTGATTTAGTACACACATCCGTCCGTGGTTTTTACTTTTGGAACCGGCTGTGTGCTTTGTACCGCTCTATGGCATGTGATTTGTGCCAAAATTATTGCAGCGCAGTTATCAAAACACCGCACACCGCTATGGTGTGGAATCCGTGCCAAAATCACACCTGGTTTTGAAAGGCGATACATGGTTTGAAAGGTGACACATGGTGTAGAAAAGACAGAAAGCTTCAGGATGCATGCGACAATGCTTCTCTTTGTGCGACAAACTTTCAGCTAGAGTGACAAAGTTTCGGCTTGCGCGACATAGTTTCAGAATGGGAGACATAATTTCAGAATGGATGACAAAGTTTCAGAATGGCGGTTTGACAACGGATATTTAGAGCAGTCGCATATTTAGATTTGCCTTCATTATTCCCGTCACGCATACATGAATAATTGAAACATCACAGGGAACTGGCAACAGATTCAGCTGTAACAGGCTGAACGTAGAAAAAGGGTGAAATTTTTCATGAGGCCGGTACCTCGCGGAACTCGTGAGGGTGAAAATTTTCATTAAGTACCTCGCGGAACTCATGGGGTGAAATTTTTCATGACGTACCTCGCGCAACTCGTGGGAGAGATTATTCCTGACGGACAATATTTTCATTATGGTTAATTTTAGTTGCCTCAGAACAGGCCTTGTGACTCGGACGAGCAAATAAAACAGTACAGTCAATGAAAAACGTAGTGCAGAATGTCTAAATAAATGTCAATCCAATGACTCCTAGCCATTGGGTCTATATCATTAAACACAGATATATAAAGGATGGTAGGGGTGGGCTGCAATCACTCCAGCTAAATGCCAGCTGCGTTGCTTACCATGGTTGTACTTATACATGTATTGCTACAGGTGTTATTGTTTATACATCAATGGCAGGTAACACCCTTTTGGCTTCTACCCTGGCCTAACCACCTTACTTTGACCAGCGTCAAGGTGTGGGCTGACCAAATGGTAACCTTGGTTCTAGTCACACTCCGGGTAGGTGACAGCATACCCACTGTGGCCTGACCCATTTTGGGCAAACAATCAACTATGCCAAGCGCACACCAATTGCAAACTAAGCATGTGGGAGCATTCTGACAGAATAAAATTTTCTAAAAAGTGAGTTTGACACAAAGAGCTTAATTAAAAACCATTCGATTCTCACGGAACGGGTGTTAAAGCACAAAAGCGGGGCTAAGGCTTTACCAGGTAACGAGCGGTTACCCGGGCATTTTAAAAAATCCATCCTTTCACTACTGACTTTGAAGCGGTACAAGGCTGGGAACAACATACATTGGAGTTAAATCAGTGCTATGACAACACACATTGCAGGGGAAAAACGCGTAGAATCAATTTTTATTTTATAATTAATTTCGCAATTGTCGCTTGTGATTTGTAATTGATTTTGACATAGGGAAATCACGCTATGATTCTTCAAAATCACGTTATGATTTTGCAATGATATACAAATCAAGCGTTGATTTTCCAAGTGAAACTGAAGCAATTGATGAATCATGTTTTAATTTTATAGGTGATGTATCGATTGGTTCTTTTGCGTATTGTACATGTATTTTGCAGGAAGTAGGCCTACGAGTGGAAAATGAAAATGGATTAGCAGGTTTTGCAGCTGATAGGAGAGCGCCATATGCTTAAAGCGTGACTGTTTAAATACATCTTCTTAAGCTGTACCATATCGGTGTTATCTGTGGGTGGGTGGGTGGTACACAAAATGGCCGCAGAAATGTACATATAGGCGGCATTACGGGCGGTTTAACGGTTATAACTAATTTTACGAGCCGAGCGCGAGGTTTGAGCGAATCCACCCATACGTTTCGAACTCCAAACATGTCCAACATACATTTTACCCCAGGTCGGCCGGTACGGAACAGACTATTATAAATTAGTCAGTCAAAGTTAATGTTCGACAAGTAAATAAAAACATTCTCTCTGAGTAAGTTGGTGGGATATAGGTTTTGCAGGCAAATAGTATACTGGTGTAAAAAGCAAGGAAACAAGTTTTATCAGAAGAGAAAATGTAATAGTCCTATATTTAGCACACTTCGACTAAGGCATATGCTGTTTCTGTGCTAAATATAGGACTATTACATTTTCCCTTCTGATAAAACTTGTTTCCTTGCTTTTTACACCAGTGTACTATTTGCCTGCAAAACCTATATCCCACCAACTTACTCAGAGAGAATGTTTTTATTTACTTGTTTCCTTAATTTTTTTAACAACCAATCACTGTTGCATCGCAGGTTTCCCCCTTTCATTTAACCTCAATCCAGACGTATTGTGAAATTTTTTAGGTACTTTTGCTTAATTAGAATTGATAAGACCGTATATAGGCTTTTAGGCTTTTGTGTATCAAAGCCTAACATCGACTATGGCGAGTCCTCCAGCAAATTCTAAAGCTATTGGTGCAATTTTCATTGCTTAAAAGTGTTCCTGTCCCGAGTTATGAGTTCTCAAGAAGAAGAAGAAGAAGAAGAAGAAGCAGAAGCAGACGACCCGCCCATTATTTTTGGAAGGGGAACGAGGACAGTAGTATTTTTTGTTCTCGAAAACCACGCAGTTCTACGACGTGAGACAAAAACGAAACTACTCAGTTTTGACTTCTAGATCGATTGCCGCAACAGGTTAGACGATCCGATCGTCGGGAGCGAAGCTACGGTAGGGTCGCGGGATTTTAATTAAATTCATAGTCGGGGTCAAAACCTATATGGAAGTCTCAAGCGAGACTTCCGATTTAATTTGGCCATGGGCGCTGGGGAAGCAATTACCCGAAGAAAGAAGGATATCATATTCGCAATGGCTATTTCTTGTAGTGTACGCACTTGGACAATTGTATTGCTGGCAAGCAAATCGCTGCAATTTTATTCCTATTGATGCACACCAAACGTGGCTGATCAAAATTTGCAACCCCACCTTGTAAGTCGCATGTATCTGTGTGTGTGAGTGTAGGTGTGTGTGGGGGTGTGCGCGCGCGCGCGTGTGGTGCATGATTACGTTCTGTTATACCCAGAGCTAAGCCAATCTGTCAGCAACCCAAACCCAGCAAAAGGTTCAACTTCCTGGCCAAGACACTTAGACAAGATCTTGCACAGGCCTTGTACAAAATTTGCCAAGATCTTGGGCTCCTGAGCAAGATCTTGTCCTCCCAACAAGATCGTGGCTTCATGGGCAAGATCTTGAACATCTTGCCCAAGTGTCTTGGCCAAGAACTTTTTGCTGGGTAAAGGTAGGCCACCTTTGTCTGCTAGAGGTAAGCCATTTTGTGTCAGCTACCTGGAGGTAAGCCATTGTGTATCAGCAAGCCAGAGGTAAGCCATCGTGTGTCAGCTACTAGGAGGTAAGCCACTGTGTATCAGCTAGCGAGAGGTAAGCCATTGTGTGTCAGCAAGCCAGAGGTAAGCCATTGTGTGTCAGCAAGCCAGAGGTAATCCATTGTGTGTCAGCAAGCCAGAGGTAAGCCATTCTGTGTCAGCAAGTCTGAGGCAAGCTATTGTATGTCAGCAAGCCAGAGGTAAACCATTGTGTGTCAGCAAGCCAGAGGCAAGCCATTGTGTATCAGCAAGCCAGAGGCAAGCCATTATGTGTCAGTTACCCAGAGGTAAGCCACTAGAGTATGTTGATGTTGAGTCCATTAAAACGTTCCGTGCTTCAGTACTAACAGTGCTGCTACCGCTACCAGAGACCTCAAGCTCTTTGGACGCCGGCTTGGAAGAATCAAGTGAAGGCCATGAGCATGTGCAAGAAGAACGGATCCTGACAGTGTACCAAAAGAAACGGCTGCTGAGCATTGAAAGGGCAAGAGCGTCTTGTGGAGTTGGAGGGACAAGCCATGAGATTCCTCACCACTCACCAGAACCTGCACATCCTTCAAGCAACGTTAGCTCTGATGCGGACTGACGCCATCTTTCTCTTTGTCTCATTCTAATATTTAGCCTTGTGATCATATAATAATCATTTGAGAAATCACGTATGAAATCGTGCGTTTGATTCTACACGGGATTCACTATACTAAAATCGTGTGCAAAATCATTAAGTGGTTTTTTGTGGATTTTACAATGTATATTAGAATTGATTCGTAATAAAATCAATTGATAAATATTCTTGCGTGATTGTCCAATAGATTTTTCATTGATGAAATCAATCATTGATTTAGCGCGTGATTCCCGAGAACAAATCAATTCATAAATCAAAGCTTGATTCACCGCATTTTTTCCATGTGACACCCTAACATACCCATACATGTCAGCTGAACACCCTGATGTGTTACCATAACATTCCATGGGCTGTAACACCCCTCAAACCTACCATCCTTCGGGCCTTTTTTTATGCAAGCAGCAAATGAAATCCAATAAAGATTACTTCTGTGGAGGACTCTTGTTCACCAGGCAGTCATTTTAGCCGGACGTCCGGCTGAAATTTCAAAGCTCCTTTTATAAGCAAACTCCTCTTTTTAAGGTGATTTCTACCGGATTTATTGATTTCTGGCACCTTCATTGATATCAGCGGTGGCGGACCCCTCGGATATGGCTGCCAGGGGAGAAGAACGATTTACGGATGGATTAGTTGCGGCCGCGTTCTCCGTGATGCTTCAAAGGCCGGTCATCACTGAACAGGAATACGAAGAAAGGCGCCACGAACCAGAGTTCTCGAAGGTTGAAGAACTGAAATACGAAGATCTGTCAGAAGCTGTGTATGCGTCTGCAACTACCTCCTATGGTGACGTCCGCGAAAGTGGGGAGAAAATTCACATATACCTATCATTTCTTACGGGAAGGGAAATTTGTTTGGAAGTGGGAAAAGACTCATACGTCGAAGTACTGCGAGCTTTATGCGCGGAAAAGCTAGACATGTGTATGGCCGATAGTGACTACATATGGCTCATATATAGAGGAAGGTCTTTAGAAAATGGCCGTAGACTTTCGGAATATCAAGTAAGCCTAACACTTCCGAGATTTCATTGATCACATGCGCGTAACACTGATATTCTATGATCTCGTTCAGACCCAATACTAGGTAGGTTAAATGGCCTCCGTGAATGGGTCTAGTAAGCAGTACAAAATGCCATTTATAGTCCTAATCGTGGTGAGTCAGATGTTTTTCGACCCTAGGAAATAAGCCCTCACCAGTTGTAAGGCGGAGTGTTGTAATTCTCCGTTGGGGTCTGGGAGTCCACCACATAAGCATTGCCCGTATAGGTTTTAGAATTACAACACGCATTAAAATTATGGTTATTAACCTTTAATCTCCCGTCGTCCTACGCGTAGGATTATATCGTCCTACGCGTAGGATTATCGTCCTACGCGTAGGACGCAAGTTAAAATTAATTTTTAGCAAACTCATATGATCTAAGAACAAACCAAAATCTCATTATACTGTAGAAATGGTTATTAATTCAGAAAATATTTTTACTTTCTTGCAATTCTTCAAAGATTTTCAAATGCAATCAATTGCATTGCTAAAAGATATATTTGCGGTAAATCGCAAAGTAACTTAAAGTACTAAAAAGTGATCCACTGCATGATAGTTTGGATTTACAATATATTTACTACTGATCAAATGCGGTACAAATGCGTTAGTAAATATGGTATATGTGACATCAATACCGTAGTAAATATAAAGCTTTCATTTACTATAGCGGAAATGTCACATATACAATATTTACATACACATTTGAACAGTAGTAAATATATTGTAAATCCAAACTTTCATGCAGTGCATGATGTTGGGAAGATCAGAGCAACGTGTTAAAAGAAGGGGGTAGTAAGACAGGTCGTTTGCACTAAGCATATAAAAAAGTACATTGTAGATTTGAAAATTGCTAGCTCCACAAGCTTATGAACGATAGGTATTTGTCAGACGCATGCTGCAGGAATAGCCAAGTGAATGGACAAAAACTTGAAAACATTCATGTATTTTCGGTTTAAAATGGCAAAACCAATTAGAGTAAAAACACTGCCATAGAATGTATACATCATGCTTCAAAAAACATTCAAAATAAGTTATACTTGTTATACTTTTTTCTGTGACAATTAAATTCTCTACATAATGCATCTTTAAGAACCGTAACTGTTTATTAGCATCGTGTAACCAAGGGTGTGATTTGAAAAATAGACTGACAATTGGTAAATTTAGCTCGATAGACACATCAAACAGCAGTAGAGAAATAGATGCCAAAAAACTGCATTTCTATTTATAATGAATTTTCAAATATTGGTCCTACGCGTATAGGACTTGGACCTGGAGATTTAAGGTTAAGGTACATTTGCATGCCACCACGCGACTCCATCTTTTATGACGGAGAAGTTAGGTGATGAGAAAGTAGCAGTTTGGGGGCTGCGCTCACAACTATAGGATACTGGCGCAATGTAAATCTAGTGGGCCTCTGGGGACAGCAAAAGTGAGTGCGAGAGTTGCCATTCTGCTTACCAGATGGGTTGCGTTGGGGAATATAAATTACGCGTCTGACTCACGTGCATTTGGATTTTTCGTACTGCAACTGATTACTTTTAACATCGTTCGGCATAAAGATCATCCAATACTTTAGAATCGCCATGCATTTGCATGCATGTAATAATTTGTATTTGAATAGACACATAAACAATTACGAATTGATGCAAGCTGCGTACATTCACTTCGGCTAATTAGAAAAGTCATTTTGACGAGATTCTATACCGGCTGAGAATTGAAATTAAAATAGCTGATTGAGGAAAATTTCCTACCGCAATAAACGTGTTTTTGTGTAGGAAGAAAACAATGTTTTGATGAAAGGCGAATGGTTGTGCACCTACTCCCCGCTTATAATTAGATGTAGTATGGGAAAGCATATAGGGCATTAAAAGGGGACTTTGTCTAAGGTTAAAGTAGGTCTAGCCGCCTGCCGGTTGAACTCTCCCTCTAAACATACTATCCCAAACTGCATTGTTTCTTTATCTGGTTCCAGGTATTGTATTGTTATATATAATGGTGTTCTTGGGAAAGCAACCATTCAGTCTCATAACCATGCAGCAATCGATGACCAAAACTTAACTTTTGTTGACCCACCCACCACTCCTCTCGCGCACTGTTTGTACCTGTACACTGATTTTCCTGTCATACATCAATGGCAGGCGGCACCCTTCAGGCTTCTACCCTCCAACCACGTCAAACCCATAACCGTGTCATGGTGTGGCACATCTGATCGCACCCAAGGCAAGCCAGCGCTACCTTGGTCCCAGACTTGGCCCGATGGGTACACACTGTCACCATGTTGCCGCCTGACCCTTTTTTGGGCAAACAGTTATCGTCAACTAGTTTAGACGCATGACGGGGACCTAGATGGGGTATGCATGAGTCAGATATATAGGTTATGCATAAGCACAGAAGGAGCATTCATACAGCATTAATTTGATATTTAACTTGCCACTCGTCGCTGGTACAAAATACAATGTCTATTATCCTGCATGACGTTGCATGTCTACCGCGATGTACAATGAAGTTTGCCATTTAAACAGCCCCTTTGTGTTTGACTGTGCATATGTGTTGTACAGAGCTTGGACCGAAATTAGTTCCCATGCCAGCTGAGTGTATAATTCTTTTTAGTTTCCGGTTCCAAATCCGCGCGTCAAAGTGAAGCTATTCGAATGCGATAGCAGTGGGCCCCTACCTTCAGTGGGCCTGGCGCTTTTGCGCCACCTGTAACCCGGCACTGCTTTGAATGCGTATAAATGACCAGTTTATAAAAAACTTCATTATAAGAAATAATAAAGTTCAGACATACGATTGTGGGTGGTGAAATTAGTACGGATACAAGGGATATGGTTGGAGGTTAACTAACTTTTCTATCCTATATTTTTTAAGTGTCGTAATAAAAGCCATCTGTAAGATTGATATTCAAGCTCTACATTTAAATTCCTTACTTTTTTCTTCCACTGTTCAATCTCTTCATTTATGGGTTCTTTCTTTATAATATCTGAAACCTAAAATACTGATGGTTTAAATCTACTTTTGATTGTGTATTGCTTTATTTCTTCTATTTGCACTTTACAGATTCAGAATTATAGCGATATTATGATTGTGATGCGTTTGAGAGCAAGTGCGCCCGTACCAATAGTCTTGAAATCAAACCTCCTTGATCCTGCCTTTAGCTATGACTTTACAAATGAAATAGATGATGGAACTCAATATATGCGCGGAGGTAAAGTTTACAAGCGTCCATACGGATGGCTGAGAATTGCCCTCAATGTAATTGGCAAATATGATGATGACGACTGGCTTGGACCTATGGGCGCAAGAAAAGAATCATGTAGCAAGGAGTGGCCTGTATCTTATCATGGTACAAACAAAGATGGTGAAACCGGTATTGCTGAGGAAGGTTACAAGCTGAGCAAATCAGTTCGTTCTCGTTATGGGAAAGGAATATACTCCAGCCCATCAATCGAAGTAGCAGAAAACTATGCAGAAAAATTGCTCTATGGAGGGAAAATGTATAAAGTTGTCTTTCAGAATCGAGTTAAGAATGAAACGTTAACAATAATATCACCTGAAGAATGTGGTGATAAAGATGAATATTGGGTTCAAAAAACTGAGAAGTATATACGGCCATACGGACTTTGCTTCAAGTATGTCAGGACATGAGTGACAATTAAATCTGTTAATGTTAGTTAAGTGTATTCAGTGTTCACCTCGTCCCCACGTTAAATTCCTATACATCGGGAGAATTTATTTTCCGATTGGATCAGGGGATAGGGTCCGTGTACGAAACCGCCAATCAATGTTCCAATTGTTCAGAAATGGTAGCCGATTATGGTATAGTCGCCTGCTAACTGAACTCCTTCACAAAGCTATGTCTTTATAGAGTATCGTTCTTTTCAGATATTAAAAATAAATTACTATTCTGAAGGGGATACACTCTCGCACGTTCCCTGTTAGCACATACATACATACACACACACACACACACACACACACGCACGCACGCACGCGCACACACGCACACATACACACACACACACACACGCACACTGTTACAAAAAAGGTGTTACCGCAACACACTTAGGGGTGTTCATACGCATGTTTAGGAATAACACTCCCCTGGGGTGTAGTAGTAACCGCTCAGGAGTGTTACAGCCGACACCCCTGAAGTGTAGCCAGTACACACTATTGGGCGTTGACAAACGTATCGAATCTCGTGTATTTACCGTAAATGATGATCCCAACATAAATTGATATTAATTACTACACGTTCAATTGATTATAAACATAAAGAACAGATAATGAAAAGTCAGGGCCGTAGGAACGAAAGAAAAAGTGGTCCGGCCATGGGAAGAGGCGGGGTCTGGGGCTCCGCCCCAGCATTTTTTTGTTGTTTGTTTTTTTCATACAAATTGGTGAAAAATATGCATGTCTACCTATTCTATTGGGGATTGATGAAAACAGATCATGCGAGAGCTATGATTGGTTGCATATATATATACATGTGTATAAATACATATACAATAAATGATACAATATAACATTACAATAACAATAAATTTCATTTCAAAACTTGCTAAAAATGTCTAGTCTGTGCTCATTCAAGCTGACTAACTCGTTCAAACATGCCATGATATATAATGTATTCCTATTGTGGTGGCTGTGAGAAGTAGTTATAGTTGCTACAATAATAGTCCTGATTATCGTGAGCGTTATGTGATTGGTAACAATAACGTTTAATAATTTTCCGTTCGGGGAAAAAAACTGGTCAGGCCGGACTGGTTGCCACGGCCCTGAAAGTAGATGTCTTTACACGCTATGACGATCGAGCATGCAGGTTGTTTCTCTGGTTCAGACACTAAAAAATCAAGAAAACAAATAAAGGTCAGGTTACAGTACGAGACATGTCTGACCTTAAATCTTGGTGCACGCCTGTCACGTTCGCGAAGCAGAGGAGACCATACTGTAATAGTCTCGTTCCCAGACCCACATCGCAGCTGCGGATGGAATACATCACCGCCTACGCGAGTAGTGGGTCTGGTGTCCTCCTGTACAAATTTCTGTCCAGTTGCGCCGGAATATTGTAGCGACCAATCAGATTTTAGGTATGCGCTAATTGCATATTCTAGTTATCAATCGAAGTTATCGGTTATGGCGGTAAGGCAAGAGATGGATGATGTACCGGTAAAACGTGCGATTCGGCGGGTGAACGTATGGGGTATGCCAAAGTTAAGGACAAACAGTTCCGAGTCATCGAAGACGTGGTCCGTGGTCGGGACACGTTCGTAAGCTTACCAACAGGTTACGGCGTTCTGATCTGCTATGGGTATTTATTTGACGAGCTATCGGTTCGAGAGGTACGAAGCAAGCCCCTCACAATCGCGCCAAAAAGGCAAAGAGCGAGAAGCGATGTCACAGCCGATCCTCATCTTAGGAGAGAAGCCAGCTCGTCGTCTGAGTCCAGCGACTCCGACGCATGCGATTCAAGAAGAAGTTCAAGCGGCGCGAGAGGACCCACCACTCCAGGTCGCGGGAGAGCAGCTTCCTCAACGCCCCCTTCTGCCTTCAGTACCATGTCCCTACCCCTCGAGGCACGAAGTCAAGAGGGGTAAGCATGCCCACTTTGATAAACTTACCTCTTCCATAGACGATCCTTTCTCACTCCCCGTTTGACTGAGATACCCAGTAAAAAGGTTGATGGAATGCTTGATTCCTTGGCAGAGTGGTCAGGTTAAATTTGTGACAGAAGGCGTAGTATTTCCTGATCCCTGCCCTGTTGGTGGCACTGGACGTTGAAGGGGCCACAGCTCTGTGGAGGTGTCTCAGGCGACCTTCTAGAGCTCTGCCAGCTCTTGAGACACTGGTGTGGGCAGTTGCCTCCAAACAAGGCCCATCCAAGTAGGCCCCATAACCACAGGTGCCAGAGGCATCCGTGTACAACTGGATTGGACTCTGCATAGTTCCAATCTGGGGAGATGAATATAGAAATGCCATTCCAAGATGGTAGGAAACTGTTCCACCATCGTATGTCAGCTCTGGCTTCAGAATTAAGATGGATATGGTGGTGGAGCCTCCTCAAAATCAGCATTCAGAATGGTTCCAATCCAGGCCTCTGAATGGGAGCTCCATTCAGAGGCATGGATTGGAACCATTCTGAACTGCATTCAGAGGCCTGCATTGGAACCATTCTGAATGCTGATTTTAGGTCTACCTTGGCCATCATGGCTCCTTTTTCAAATCTGCTAAGGAGCCCCACCACATTGTCAATTGTGGAGTAATGGACAGTGAAATTAGGTTGCGTGCAGTGAAAGGAAAGTGAGGTCCGTTGTAGGGTGTGTGCAGTGAAAGGAAAGAAAGGTCCATGGCCACACCGCCAGGAGATGCAGGCCTTGTCAGGATGATCTTTCAGTTGCTGGAGCTCACATAGTCCCAGGCAAGGGGGCAGGCCTTGGCGGGTTGCTCCCCACCGCAGCCTGTGACCCAGCACTTGTGATGCAGCATAGCTTACATTTACCTTGACCGCGCTTATGAGAGATAATTCAAAAAGCTGGCGTTTAGGATTGGGTGATACCAATGCTAAGTGCACTGATAATCGCTTCCTTAATAGGGAAGATATTGTACGAAGAAGGGAGAGATCCAGAAATGTAGTTGCTTGCTAATTAAAGCATTAACACACTAATTGCATTCTTGCGGAAGATAATATTATTCATACATGACGTTAATGTACGTATTATGTAATCGCTGGACAGAAATTTGTACAGGAGGACACCTGACCCACTACTCGCGTAGGCGGTGATGTATTCCATCCGCAGCTGCGATGTGGGTCTGGGTACGAGACTAATACTGTAACAATAACAACGTCAACCGTACTAATCGTGAAGCTTACCTCGAAAGCTTGGTAGGGCATGTCCTTTTAGTCTTATGACCTTTGTAAACTAAGATGGGGCGTATTAGAACGTGAAAAGGAACTTACATGTACCTCGATTCCTTACGCAGTGGCCCATATAGTGTGGTAGCGTACGCTGCGGTAGCACGGTAGTTAAAATTTGTTTGCGTATATATGGCAGTCTGCAGAGAAGTGTGTGGTGTACTGTCACGTGCGGTGCGCGTGATTACATCAAGACCTAATCCTACATGGTGGCAGCGGTGTAGCGTGTGGCGGGTCCTTCAACCTCGAAAGAGGATGAAAGGAGAAGAAGGAGGTGAAGGTGCCTACCACCGCCAGCCTGACCAAGCCATTGCTACCTGGATTGCCATCACGTCGTGGACGGCAATAATTATTCTCATTTAAATATCTTGTTAAAATCTGAAGAATTCTTCTGAAATAAAATGCAAGCTAATATCATAGCTCACACAAACAATCAACTCCTACCTTAAGTCCCCAAAGCGTAATGAGAAGATGGGAGTTATGCACCTGTGTACACATATATAACCAAGTTTCACCAATTTCGTTTTAAAAAATAGCAGCATGCAAGCTACATTTTACTTTAGAGTTGAAGGAGGCATCGAGCTATTAAAAACACACTTCATGAATGGTTTGCCAGTACAGTTGATGTTAGATCCATCGCAAAACCGCTCTTTTGAGGCGATAGCCCCTAAAAACGCTGATAAATCCAAACGGCTAAAAATTACCGCCAATTGCTCGAAACGTGACATTTTTGCAATGTTCCCTCGATATGTGGAAGATTTGTGCTGCACTTGTCATAACGATCGCCAGCCAGAGGTTAAGATTGAACGTTTGCTGGCTATAGGTATAAATAGCCGCCAATTAAGACGAATGCGTCATTTTGTTAGAAAAGTTTGATTTTAATAACAGTAACTCCATTAAGAACTGCCCACGGAAACTTTCAGCTGAACTTAAAAATAGCTCCGCCAAGTATATACGTGAATGTGCAGTTATTGATAACCAGCCGAAGGCTTAGTAAAGTCGTATTCAACAATTCTTCCTCCGCTGGTACCAGCCGGCTGATTTATCATTGAATTCATGCAGTACCAGTTATATCGATGTGTAGCGCATGCGCTATGACCTTTGTACTTGTATCTGTATTATATAAGCACGTATGTGATTGCATTGATGATCCTTTTTGCCACACCTGTATCCGACGCTACATTGGTGTCAGGAGTGGGATGACGGAACCCGAACGCGAGAGGAGGCCTACTCGGTTTTCAGCGCGTCCGCCTCCTCGCTTCGCAACTGGGACCGACTTCAGTCTATGGATAAAGCGAGTGGAACTATATATCCAAGAAGCAGGCTTACCTGAAGAGAAGAAAGGAGCAGAGTTGGTTTCGCTGCTTGAAGACGAGCCCTTCAGGATTGTAAGTCAGCTGGGATTGGTGAGCGAAACGGTTGAGTATGATGCGGTGAAAGCGTGTCTTGCGAGTCACTTTTCTCCTGACGGGGTGGAATTAGAGTGGCAGGCGAAGATGCACGTGGCGAGACAGAAAGCAGGTGAGTCTGTCCTCGAATTCGCCGGCAGGTTGCGTGTTCTGGCGGACAAAGGATATTCTTCATGGCCACCAGAGAGGCGCTTGGAGATTGCTCGTAACCAATTTATCCAGGGTATTCTTTCCTCTACCATCCAGCTCAAACTTCTCACAGATTCACCAGAGACTCTGGACGGCGCGGTGAAACTGGCTTACAGGCTGCAGACAGCGGAGTTAGCCCAAGCGCATCTAAAAGCGGAAGCTACAATTGACGATACCCGAGGAGGCGGAAGTAGCTGTGCTATCTGAACCTGCGTCAGCAGGTTCAATATAGGATTGATTGAGGAGTCATGAATGTCATTAAAATTTTTCAGTTGCGTCGCGAGGGACAACGAAGAAACGGATAGCTTTTCTCTTTGCAGCAATCGAACGACAACACCAAGATCTACGTTTTGGTGCTAGTTTCATGTCATAAAACTATGCGCTTCTAGACCAACTAAGAACCTGTTTCTCGTGCCCACGCCCAAAAAAATTGTTGGTCGTCGTCTTCTTCTTCTTCTTCTTCTTCTCCGTCAAGTATAACTCACGCTAGGAATGGTTTTAAAGAACGGCGATAGTACCAATCGCTTCAGAATTTACCGGCGCGGTGCCCCTTAAGGTAATAAAGAAGCTACAACGAAAAAGTACTATATACGGTATGGGTATATTACTTTGTTCTAAATACAGGAGTATGGATAATTTTAGGCAGTATAAATACTCCAACAGGCACAAAATTTATTTTGGTGTCAGTTTAGTCGTTACTTATTTTGGCTAGTGAAGTTGTTTTTCTAAAAATGCCTTCGCGTAATCGAAAGAAGAGAACGAAGCAACGAGCGGAATACCTCCAAAAGCAAGAAGAGAACAAGGCTAAAGCCCGAGAGCGCTACAAGGCCGACCCTGAAAAAAAGAAGGCCTCTGTACGCGAGAGCTACAAAGCCGATCCTGAAAAAAAGAAGGCCTCTGTACGCGAGAGCTACAAGGCCGATCCTGAAAAAAAAAAGGCCTCTGTACGCGAGAGCTACATCGCAAATATTGAACCTAAGCGTGCTGCTAAAAGGCAGCGATATGGAGAGGACCTCGAGGAGAACCGTGCTGCTAAAAGGCAGCGATATGGAGAGGACCTCGAGGAGAACCGTGCTGTTAAAAGGCAGCGATATCAAGAGCGCGTCGAGGAGAACCGTGCTGCTAAAAGGCGGATATACAGGGGTAATTCAGCTACCATTAATTAAGGCAGCTAGAATGAGTCGGTATTGGAAGGGTCGTAGAACTACCACTACCACTACCACCCAAAGGTATGTTATAGCATGCTGTATGTACCATTTAAAATCTAAGGGCTGCTATGCACGTGGCTCATGGCTTCCTGTCATGCACACATTAACACTCTTGTATGCCTGCATGACATATTATCAGATGTACAGTATGGCTTCCTACACGGGATGTTCCCTGGTAAAGGTCAATGTTTGTACAAAAGGTTATTTGTACATGTACATGCATCTGTGTCTGTTACATTGTAAATGTGATGTGCAATAAAGGACTATACACATGTGTGTACTACTGTAATTGCATTTTCAGAAATTTAATTAACAAGTCTGTCATGCGCATCCAACCCTTGCATGCAGCTGATTATCAGATGTACAGTAAGGCTTCCCACAAGTAAAAGTTCCCCATGTACATGTAAAGGGTACAAAAGGTAATTTGTGTCTCTCACATTGTTTTAAAGGTCCACTACACATGTGTGTACAGAAAATTGAGTTGTATGAAAATAAAATAATTCACGTTATGCGCAGTTGGTAAAATGTTTTGATACATGATAAGGCATTATGTGTGGTAAAATAAAAGTACTGCAACCCTATCTTCTCCCATATAGTTACTCCCTGTTTGAGCCCAACTCTCGCACACTAGCAGAGTATGGAGTGAGTCTTGAAAAAGCAATTCTTAGGGATAGTGAGCTTCTGAGTGATGTAAACAATGCTTTCTGCAATAGCCATCCATTGCTAGCTCAAAAGGTTGTTACAAGATCTGCCCGTGCAGCAGTAAGTAAGATTAGTGCAGATAGTGCAGCGCTGGACCCACGGCCACCGCCAGCAGAAGCGCGGCCACTGCCTGCAGCAGTGCTGGACCCACCGCCTGCAGCGTTACCCCCGCTGATGCTCCCCCCAATGCTGCCCCCGCCTTTTTTACTACCCCCGCCACCCGCATGGCCTTACCCCGGAGGGGGGGAGGGGGAGAAGAAGAAGAGGAAGAGGCCGAGGAAGAGGAGGCGGCAAAACTATTTATTTTATCAAAAACAACTACACTTATCTCTATTAATTTTATTGTTATTGTAACATTAATTTTACATACGTATTTATTAAAGTTATATAGTAACTTGTGGTCGGGGCAATGCACAAAGCGTTCGTAAGGTATAGACATTTTGTCCATTGCACATCGTTCCTCATCACATTACAGTTATGAAGCTTCGTTGACACGGAGAAAAAAAAACTTATGAAACAAGTAAATAAAAACCTTCTCTAACGAGAAAGTTGGTGGGCATATAGGATTGACAATGTTGGTGTAAAAAGCACGGAAACAAGTGTGACAGAAATGTTACTGGAAAATTGAAATAGGCCTATATTTAGCCCATTTTCTCAGGCGTGCGCTGCCTAAATGTGACTGGGCTAAATATAGGCCTATTTCAATTTTCCAGTAACATTTCTGTCACACTTGTTTCCGTGCTTTTTACACCAACATTGTCAATCCTATATGCCCACCAACTTTCTCGTTAGAGAAGGTTTTTATTTACTTGTTTTCATTTTAAGCACAACAGTTGAACAGCATCTGAGCAGACTTAGAGATGTTCTGGCAAGGCTCAAGAAGGCAGGGTTGAAACAAAAACCAAGCAAGTGCTATATTTTGAAGAAATGTGTGCATTACCTGGGTTACATAGTGTCAGCAGATGGTGTGAAAGTGGATGATGATAAAATTAAGTGCATTGTGGAATGGCCTACCCCAGTGAACCTTGAGGAACTGAGACGTTTTTTGGGAATTGCCTCATACTACCGCAAGTTTATAAAAGGGTTTGCACACATTGCTGCTCCTCTGCATGCATTGACTGAGAAGTTGAAACCATGGGAGTGGACTGGGTTGTGCGATGAGGCATTTGTGCAGCTAAAGACAAAACTTAGTTCTCCTCCTATTCTCTCTTTTCCACAGTTCAATATGCCGTTTACAGTTGATTGTGATGCAAGCTTGGAGGGTTTAGGAGCAGTTCTCTCTCAAGAGAATGACAGGTGTGTAGTCGCATATGCTAGTCGTGTACTTACTAAACAGGAACGGCAGTACTGTGCTACTCGGCGGGAAATGCTAGCCTTGATTTGGGCTATCCAATATTTCAAGCCCTACCTTTGGGGACGCCCTTTCAAAGTCCGCACAGACCACAGTGCACTCAAATGGCTGAAAAATTTCAAAGATCCACATGGGCAGGTGGCAAGATGGCTTGAAATTTTGTCAGAATTCGACTTTGCAGTGGAACATCGCCCAGGCCTAAAGCATGGAAATGCTGACTCCTTACCAAGGCTGCTTTGTAGGCAGTGTGGTGCAAGTCAAGACCAGGTGGAAAATCAATGCAGTCTTGAGGCAGCACTTGCACAAGCTACTGAATCAGACCTGGCACTGTGGCTTCCAATTCTGACACCAACAGATCAAGATACTCTTCAGAACAACGATCCAGCTCTTTCCAAGGTCATGGTCTGGGTTGAGAGTAATTCTTTTTCCAAAGTCATTTCCAAAAGATGGGGGGTATTGGTTGCAGACCCTTTGGGCTCAACAGAAGTATCTAGTACTGCAAAATGGGGTTTTGTATAGGAGATGGGAGGATATCCCTGGTAAGGGGCTTAACAAATGTCTTCAGTTTGTCTTACCACAGGATCTGGTCCCTACTGTACTTGAACAGCTGCACAATGCACCATCTGGTAGTCACTTGGGTGTCTCAAAGACTGTAGAGAAAGTACGTCGTCGCTTCTACTGGCCAGGGCAACGACGAGACATAGAGAGATGGTGTGCTGCATGTGAAAGCTGTGCAACTCGTAAAGCACTGCCTACAAAACCAAGAGCGGCAATGCAAGCAGATCTTCCTTCGGGTCCATTTGAGCGTGTAGCAATGGATATCCTGGGCCCTCTACCAATCACCACCAGAGGTAATAAATATATCTTGGTAGTTGGGGATTATTTTACAAAATGGGTGGAATCATTTCCCTTGGCCAGCATTGAAGCTGAAAAAGTAGCAGAAGTTTTTGTGCATCAATTTGTCTGTCGTTTTGGTACCCCAAATATCCTTCATACAGATCAAGGCCGAAATTTTGACTCTGCTCTTGTTAAAGCCATGTGCAAATTGTTGGGCATTAAGAAAACTAGAACTACAGCTTACTATCCACAGTCTGATGGTTTAATAGAACGGTTTAACCGTACCTTGTTAAACCTTCTAAGTATAGCAGCTAGAGAGGATACATGCAATTGGGATTCATACATACCCTTGCTGATGTTTGCCTACCGTACAAGTGTGCAGGAATCTACAGGGTGCACACCATACCAGCTTGTTTTTGGGAGAGAAGTGAGGTTACCCATTGATGTCATGTTTGGCTTGCCCCCACATTATCCTCCTACAGAGATTAACAAGTATGCCATGGGTCTCAGGCTGCGCTTAGACAGGGCATATCGGCAGTTTAGAGAGTACATGGGGTTACAACAAAGAAGGCAAAAAGTGCATTATGACAAATTGTGCAATGGGAAGCCTTTCAAGATAGGTGACATGGTTTGGCTTCATTGTCCAGCAGTACCCAGAGGTAAATCCCCTAAGCTCCATTGTTATTGGCAAGGGCCTTACATCATACATAAGGTGCTCAGCGATATTCTTTATCAAATTCAACACAGGAACAACAAACGCAAGAGTATGGTGGTGCACTTTAATAGACTTAAACCCTGTGTACAGTTGCCTCCTAATTTGTTATTGAATCAGACAGATGACCTACATGTAGCTGGACCTGGTGAAGAGCTACCGGTGGGGGAGGAGAATGGCGATATTGATGGGGACATTCCAGCAGAGGCCTCGGAAACTGATGATGAGATAAACAGCAACATCGACAGAGAGATTCCAGCTGAGACCTCAGAAAGTGATGATGATATTGAGACTGAGGAGCTGCCAGTGGATCAGGGTGATCACTTCCAAGGTGCCGAAGATGTGACACATGATGAAGATGTACAATTGCCAGAAGATGTTCCACCCAACCTCAGTCGTTCGACAAGACACAGCCAGAGACCTGACAGATGGGGACAAAATATTTATGATCTATAGTCCCCCACTTCTTATGAGGAAGGGGGTAGTGTAGCGCATGCGCTATGACCTTTGTACTTGTATCTGTATTATATAAGCACGTATGTGATTGCATTGATGATCCTTTTTGCCACACCTGTATCCGACGCTACAGATGCGCTCCAGATTGGTTACACAAACGGTTCCTCTGAATTTCAATCCATTGTTGCTCGAAAAATTGCTTCCTAATATTCAACCATTTTGTTACAAAAGTGTGACTGAGTGGCATCTATCGTTATAGCAATATATAAATTGATGATGGTACCGCGATATTTGGCTAAGTTATTGTACCCCCGTACAGGCAATAGTCGGGATTTGATATTGCGTCACTGATATCAAACTGCCCAGTGATATAGGCTGTCAAATCCTATCTAAGAGGTTGGAATATACATATCGATGAATTGCGGTCTTTATTGTCGAACTCAGATTAAAAAGCCATGAGCTGGCAAGAATGCGTCGTGGATGCTAAACCAGTCTCGACAAGAAGAATTTATATGATTGCAAATCGATGGGCGTCTATGAGAAAGGATGGCTCACCAGCTGACGTCCAGTTTGTTATCAGTACAAGCGCAGCAGAATCAGCCGTAGCTCACTATACCATGCATATTAAAATGCTATACCAGCGCGTTTTTGTACCGTACTGTATGGTTTGTTGATCAAAACGCCCTTGCGTGACTAGAATTGTTTTACTTTAATTTTAATTTTTAAAAAGAATGCGAGTTTTGAACAAATACAGTTTACTCTGCAGTGATGCGGCATATTACTGGGAAGACATTTTATGTTGTGTACACACTTGATTAGATAGACTACTGCATGCAGCAAAAACACTTCTCTCTACCACTCGTACCAGTGGGATTAACTTCTGCAACAAGCTGTAATGGTGGGCTACGCGGCCACAGAATATTTCTTGTCCATGACGATGACCCATGGAGCCAGGATTGGCAGATTACGTTAGCGGAGACAAGAGATATACATCTGCATGGAGATAAGCATATACAGAAGTTGTCCACAAGCATGCAATCTAGTGTTGCAGATCTGTTGTAAAGACGGCGAACTCACTTCTAACAGGCTCAACTTTATTTATGAGCTGACAAACGATTCATGTGGTGTGTCTTATAAATGATAACTTGATGCCTCTTTCAACTCTAAAGTAAGTTGTCGCATGCTATACTATTTGATGAGCCTTTAAATTATAAGAATAGGTTAAACTTGGTTAATATATATGTGCACATATGCACGACTCCATCCGTTTCTTCATGTTTGCGACTTGCATGGGTTGGAGGTGATAAAGAAGCAGCGCGTAGACTTAATGTCTAATGTACGGGGCGTCCTCCCGGGGGTACATTCATGCGGTGTACAAAAAATAAAATTATTCATGTTCTGCCAGTTTAACATCCCTTTTTAGATTTGACGGTGCATGCTCGTTGTAGAGGTCCTTTAGAGCCTGGCCCGAAATTCCCAAGCTCTGATTCTTCTTCTCTGATCGAAGCCAGAGCCTCAAAGTGAAGCTATCCGATCGAGATAAGAAATAAATTAAACAGCATTCATGCGTATCGCGATCGAATAGCTTCATTTTGAAGCTTTAATTTGGCGTGGGACCGTGGCAATTTCGGGCCAAGCTCCAGAGGACCTGCATGTACAACCAGTATGCAGTCGAATGTTAAACTGGCAGAACGGGAATAAATTTATTTTCTCTACAACGTGGTAGAAAAAAATGGCATCCTCGGGAGGACGCCCTGTACATTAGACATTTAAAACTTACATCACTAAACAAACTCCTATATATAACGTACTACATAAACTATTCTGGTAATGTTGCATCCCCCAGGTGCACTGCATAGATTTGCACATTCTTAAGGTGACAAGTTTGTTTAGCGCAATGATAAACCAGCAGTCCGCTTTTATTGTAGTGCCAACTCGACACAATCGGGACCCACGATGGAACCTATACAGCTTGGCAGTGTAATGACTGCCATTAAAGACATTATACTGAACAGGTCTCGAAGGCTATACAGCTTTTAATGTATACCAAAGTGGAGGTATGATGGGAGTAGTAGTATAATGGAGATGGTATGATGGGTGGTAAGATGGGTGATGTGGGTGGGTTGGTATGATGTGGGTGGTATGATGGTAGTGGGTGCATGGTATGATGGTCCCTTTTCCTCCTTCCTTTCTAGCTCGAAATTGTTATCAAGCCCCCAGGACATTCAGTTATCTGATACAAATTCACCGAAATGAGCGATATCCCTCGGACATGCCGTAAGCCACACCCCAAGGTCTAATGATGGTTTAAGGCTGATCAGTTTAACGTTTATTGTTCTGACCGTCATCTGTCATCCCCCCGCGGAGATACAATTGCACACAGAATAATAAATTCTAACATTTCAAGGATCATTGCTTATACATTTGGGGCGTTTTATTGGCATCTTTATTACTGAATTTTAATGGCATCCCATGCAGTCTTTTTCCACGCGCCGTTATTGCGTGATGACAATTATTATCTAGCGTAATGCTGACACGTGATGACAATACAGCGAGAGGAGTGATGATGAGTCCGAGTTCTACAAACAGTGCAGAAGAAATATAGAAGGCAGTGATGCAAAACATACCAGAGTGAAATAATGTTTTTAAAAAGCTATTGTCAAATGTTGATCCCATACTAGAATCCCTTGAGAACAGACAAACACCAAAACTTACTGCCAGAAGAAAGTACACTGATTCAGTGTTTTATATAGGTGTAAACAGTAATGCATAACTGTAGTTTCATTGTATGTGAGGAACTGATAGGTGGAGTGGCAATGCAAACCTTTTCCACAACAGGCCCAACTACAAATGGCTAACAAAACCTTCTTGTAATTGTGATATCACAAAATCTAGATTGAAACATAATATGCTTGGATGTGCAATGCATTTCTATAGCTGTGCTAGATTTTCTGCGTATTGTGTTGAGCCCTTCATTATTCATTTTCAACCATAGATTAACACCTACATGAGTCTGAGGTGAATTCACTGCAAATACAAGTGTGTGAAGACCGTACTGTGACTAGTCAAATCAGGTATGACCTTCACACCAGGCCTGGACGCATTCAGCCAAGGGAACATAGACGAAGTCCATACCTTCCACTGACCTGCAAGCGGCAAATACAATAAATGGGAACATTTTCAGCTCTATTTAGGACTGGGGTGCTGCTCCAATTTCAATGCCGGTTGAATGCACTATGGGACCTGATTTTTGATCCAAGAGCAATAACAAAGATGCCACAATAACGTCCTTAAATTAGTTGTTCTTGTACATCAATGTTTATGTACTTATAACAATTATCACATGATATATGGAAATTCCGAGCAAGCATACATGGTAATTGCATGCACACATAAGAGTTATATATAGGTTATCCATCCGCTTCATCTATGGTATTGTATTATATTCTCAGTTTATCATGATAAACAGTTCTGCAGTTTTGACATTATTCGCGATCTTCGGCAAAGGGGAGTGCGTGAGCATTGCTGTATCTTCAGAAGGTGGCCCTTCATTGGAAGAGTATCTGTGCAATGGGACCTTGAACTCGAACACTACTTTGGAGTTGAGCACCGGGGATCATCGCATACCACCAGGGAGGTTGTGTAGGGTTTCAAACCTCACAAACGTCGGCATTTCAGGAGTAGCCGCGGAGCGTACAACCGTTCAGTGTCACGGCGACGGAGGATTCGAATTCGCAGCGATTACGAACCTCACCATCCAAAGAGTTACATTTCTGGGTTGTGGTCAGACACGCGATGATATTGAAGGCCTTAATGGTTTGCTGGAGCCAACTCGTGTTGTCCTACTTTTAAAGTCAGTGGTCCATGTCTCCTTGGTACAGGTAAGTGTAAACCAATTCACCGGCATTGGCTTGTACGGGTACGAGCTAACAAACGCTTTTCTTAACAAAGTCGAGTTCTCGGGTTGCTATAGCAATTGCTCTGGTGCTGTATTCTATCAAGCTCAAAGTAAGACCTCAGGCGAATCTACATTGCTTGTCGACGCGTGCAACTTCACAGATTTGGTATACAAATACAATCAGTATTCCAACCTGCTGACGTTCACGTATATTAGCGCCGGTTTAACCCTGTGGCAACAACGCGCCGTAGTCACAAACTCCTTATTCTCTAACAACTCAGCACAGCTTGGGTCATCTCTAATAGCAATGGACTCATATTGTGAACTGACCAACACAACCATCGTAAGCAACTTGAATAGTGGAGTTTTAATTGAAATCACAGAAATCATTATTGCATCAGCAGTTTTGGTAAAGGGCCCTAATACAACCGTGAACATTATGGAAAGCGTCTTTCGAAGCAACTGGGGCGGTGCCATTGCTGTGAGTGACACTACTGGTGAGATTGCAATTACAAACTCTCAATTCCACAACAACACAGCTGGATATTTGGCAGGTGCAATAGTAATATATGCTGCAGCTGTCAATTCAACCAATATCCAGGGCTGTACTTTCAGCAGTAATGGCGGCCAATCCGGCGGAGCCATTTGGGCCTGGTGGGTGGAGTCTATAAATGTTTCTCAGTCCTCTTTTTACAACAACACGGCGGAGGCTGGCGGAGCCGTATTTCTTGCCTTAGTGAACATAGGTGCAATTTGGACTAACTATTATTCCAGCAACACTGCGTCGCGGACCGGTGGAGCCGTTTTTTTGCGCAACGTTAAACGCATCGACGTGGTTGGTAGTGAATTCAATAATAACTCAGCAGGCGCCAGCGGAGGAGGAATTGTTGCACACGACTCTATTGATTCTACTCTCGCTATCAATAATTGTACATTCACGGGTAACACCGCTATACTTGGTGGAGCTATTTTTAAATTCCAGCTGAACACTTCAAGTTCTGAAAGTGGAGTTATTGTTACTGAATCAAACTTTTCCAGCAATGGCGCATTCGTTGGAGCGGCTATTTACGCCGGATCGTTTGACGATATCCATAGCCTGCAAACGTTCAGTCTGAATCTCTCTGGTGTGATAGTGCGCTACAGTCGTTGTGACAAGTGCAACACAAATCCGGATAAGGATATTCAAGGTGCGGCTATATACGTGAACCAAGTGAACAACGTCGACGTTAACGAGAGCGAGTTTTATGGTAACAGTCCTAACGGTGCCATTGAGATTCGAGGAGGGAAGCTGCACTTTTACGGCACGATTACATTTAAAGGCAACACAGGTGACGATGGTGGAGCAGTTTCGCTGGCGCAGAATTCCAAGCTTTACTTTCGCGAGAACTGTTACGTCATGTTTATTGAGAATACTGCCACTAGATTGGGAGGAGCTATTTATATAGATGGCGATTCTTTAGTATCAAGACAGTCATACACCCTTTCAGCACTCATTTTGATGAAAACACTGAGTGCAGACACTTTAAGTTATTCGTACTGCTCTATTCAGTTCGTTGGTGCAAATGCAAAAACCATATTCAGCAATAACACAGCACAGGAGGCGGGAAATTCTGTCTACGCCACGCCAATTTATAACTGCTTGCTTCAGGAGACACGTTCTGCGCCTTCTTTAAATGATTACAAGCGTCTCTTTGGTATCCGTGAGGAAAACGAGATTGCATCAATTCCGGTCACTGTAGAGGTTGGTTCTTGCGAACAGGGAACCAAATGTAACCGCTATGATGGACGATTGTCCATTACGTCATACCCAGGTAAAGTTATCAGATTTAGTGCTAGAACTATCGACCTAGCGAATACAACCTCTCCTAGTTTCGTTTACGCCAGAGTGAGTTCTGACCAGCAATTCAAAGTGCGGCTTGGCAACCAAGAGTACATCAGTTGGGTTAACACAACCAGCTCCACATTGGAATACCGCGTTTACGGACCAGAGAACACCAAGTTTGATCTAATGTTGTCAACGTCACGTGGCAATGTACCAACGATAGTCAACGTGACCTTGCTACCCTGTGGGCTAGGATTCTCTTACAGGGCCGACAATAATTCTTGTGAATGTTCGAAGCTTTACCAAGAAAACGGAGTGAGCTGTAACATTTCAAGCGGCACATTCAGTCGGAATAAGCAATGGCTAGGGAAGTACAATAACAAGACTGCCATGGTCGTGACATGTCCTTTAATATACTGCAAAGATGTCCCACTAGTAAACTTAACCAGTGACGATCTGCAAGATGACGTGATATGTAGTGGTAATCGCGCGGGTCCATTATGTGGCAAATGCAAGGAAGGTTTCAGTCTTGGCTTCGGCTCTTCGAATTGTGTGGACTACTGCACGAACACGTGGCTAGCCTCCATCTTGTTGTACGCCGCGATGGGAGCGGTTCTCGTAATTATTCTCTTCGTCCTCAACCTAACTGTGACCCAGGGCACCCTCTACGGACTCATCTTTTACGCAAACGTCTTGATTGGCAACCGTGACGTTCTCTTATCAAACAGCGTTCAAAGAGCAGGGGCAGTTTTTTATTTCATCACCCTTGACCTCGGATTCATTGAACAGCCGCTGTGCTTCCTCGCAAGCATGGACCAGGTCACTAAAACTGGCCTGCAGTTTGTTTTTCCTGTCTACCTTGTACTAATCGTTTGTGTAGTGTATCTTATTTGCAAGTACTGCTGCAGTTATACAACCGGCATCGAACACGGCTCCATGAAGGCCAGTCGTCTTAACAGCATCGGTCAGTTTATTGGCGGAAGAGTGACCAGCGTCATAGCTACTCTGCTGTACCTATCCTACTCGAGTCTCTTGAGGACAGTAATTGAAATCCTTTCCCCAGCGGAAATTAAGCTAGACGGCAATGAAACATCCATAACGGTATGGAGGTACGACGGAAGTGTCAATTACCTTCAAGATAGTCGGTACGATGAACTATTTGCCGTAGCAATTTTAGTTCTCATTCTACTACTTCTATACACTGGAATTCTAATATTGATGCCGTTAGCCGATCTCTTTAGCGGACACTCTAAGCTTCTGCTATGCATCAGCTCTGTATTTAACCACTACCTGAAACCTTTCGCTGACGCTTGCTATGGTCCATTCAAAGGCAAGTGGAGGGTGTGGCTTGGACTTCGCCTCTGTGTTCTTGTGATTCTCTACGGTATAACGGCGTCCTTTGGTTCTGATAAGCCCACACTCGTCTACTGGCTTCAAAGTCTCATCATGGCTACGTTAATATCTTTTCAAGCGTACATTAGACCTCTATGTAAGCCATGTACTAATGACGATGAAGGATGGGTGTACAATTGCTTGGACCTGTTTTATCAGGTAGACTACTTAATGATTGTACTGTGTGCTTGGTACTACGTCGAATATGGGCCCAACAACGCATCTAAAGACTACGCAACAACTCTGCTGCTCAGCCTAACGATGATCGCTTTTGTACTTACCGTTTTATATCACGTGATGTTTAAGGTACACGACAAGACAGCGAGGAAATTCAGCAGCATGTTAAGCAAATTTAGAGGGACCCCGTCGCTTAGAGTAGCCACTGAACCTGCGACTTCAACAGATGTGCCACTGAAGCCCGTCAGTACCATTGCGCTGGGTCATGGCGACCTGAGGGAGCCATTAATAGAGGAAAACGTTTAAGAGTGAAGAGTGACGACATTATGCATATTAATAAACATACTTAAAACAGTTTGTTCCGGTGAATAGACGTTGTATCTTATAACGTATGTTAGTGTATATAAAATTGCAATGGTTACGTAAAACGATTAATAAACGTCTCCAATTTATGGATGGATTACATCACCGCTACGCGAAACTTGTTTCACGTAGCGGTGATGTAATCCCTCCGCTGCTGCGAACGGATCTAGGGCGGAGACTGGTTCCAGCCTTGGTTCCCGGACGCCCTCGTGGCCCTCCTGATCACCGTTCAATCAGATTGAACGTCTCAGAGTTGGTCCCGGTTATTTACGAGCAGTTTGTGGCAGCCTACTCTGAAGTCGTACACGTCCGGACATCGTCGTTATGCGCCGTTATGTGTAAGTGTTCCCATATATCTATATCATCACCTTATCCTTCGGAAATGCTGCTGTGTCAATTCGTTGCGCCTGCATCATAGATTGAATACCTTACGGTACGGGATCGGAAACGCAATATCTAACGCCATAGAGTCGCGTGTTCTATCATCGTTTCGCATGAATCTAATTGAGTTCGCGCGGGCTTTCTTGGTGTGAAACTGTAGAATCGGGCAAGACGAAGACATCAGAAGGTAAAAGAGACAGATCACGATTCCCTGAAGTCTTGAGATGGTTTCTAACTCTTTTGGTTCGTTCACAAAAAATATATCTAAAGCTTTAGAATGCGTGTGATCACAAAACTAGCCGATCAAGCGTTGCCAAAGCAAAGTGAGATTTTGGGGCGAATTGCCGTGGCAACATGCAGCATGTTCAAGCGACAAAGCATGCCGAGAACGCTCAATGAGTGAAGCGTGGCGTAGTGCTAGTTTGAAGAGAACAAGTCCTATCGTTGTAAAGATATATAGCTTCAAACACAAAAATATGACTAAAATACCTTCCGCGCCAGTCAAATTGTTGTATCACCATGGTGGATGGACGTGGCTTCAAAGTTAGTTTTACGAGAAGAGCAAAGGCCAATAGGTGGCGTAGGGGGGGGGGGGGGGGGGGGGGGGGGGTTTAAAGCTTTCTGTACTTATAGAAGCGTACTTACAGCCCTGCATATCTGACAATTTAATTAGGACATGTCTCGGCGAGGACGATTGTCAAAAACAACGAAAGTGCCATGAATGCAGTGAACTTACTGTCTCAATTGGGATAGACATTTGGAAGAATGCCAGGAGGGCCCATCTGTGGCAGCAACTGAATGAAGTAACGGTTGTGCCGACACTCCTACCTCACACCATGGCACCATGTAATGAATACTCTTAAAATGTACATGACGTCATATTTACGTGAAACTGTGTCAATGCCATTGCAATGTATTGCGTTTCCAATCCCGTTCCGTAAGGTCTTCTATCTATGCCTGCATGTACGTGAAGGCTTAGCTGCCGGAACGATGAAATCATATCTGGCCGTATCGCATGCAAAACAGCTCTTCCGATGCAATAGCTCCACTGTGCCAATCGAAAATCGGCCAAATGCCTTATAATCATCGCATGTGCGTGACATTTAACACGCGGTTTACGACAGACGCGGGGAAATCGATAGTCGTTTGAATGATCATTCTTGCAGTTTTTCATATTTAAAACTCAGCACGCATTTGCGACTGCCCTATGGAGTTATACACAGGCTCGTATTGTCGGACAATTCAGCAAACATGCTGCGCCAGGTGCCCTTTGTTTTTCTATGTAATTCCTGGTTGATCGCACTACTTATACCACTGTATTGGTTTTCGGTGTATAAAATTGTTTCTTGTAACATTCGCTTTTGCATCCATTTTTTAAGTATGGGCTAAAGTTTATATTGGAACTGTACCTTGAATGCTGAGGCACATCGTTAAAACTATAATGAGCTGGCTTTTAAAGGTTGCAATACGACAACTGTATATGCCTGCTGATTCTTTACTTTTCCAATTTCATCTATAATAATGATTGGAGTGTTGTTAAACATGTTTAGCTTAGAAAAAAATCTATAGGAGGGAATTATGAATATTATACATTCCCCAATATTTCCCCGCATCTGTCGTAAACCGCGTGTTAAAATGAAAATTAATGTAATACAAGGGCCGGTTTTGCACTCGACCTGGTCTCGTACCCAGACCAGCTCTGTCACAGCTGCAGCTGTATTAGTGGAAAACATCACACTTGCGCCAATCATTTTTTCTGCTGTTATCATCTTTACTTATTTCAACAACAAAAGCATTAATAATCTGACAATACAAATTTACCGCACAACTTACCGCACAACTATGACTCAATATTTACTGAAGTTAAGAGGTATACGTGCATGACCATTTACTCTCGTTATTATCGATGACAGTGACCCCGCCCCTCCTCCGGCAGCGGGTTAAGTGTGATACAAGTCACGTGAGTGGTTCTAAGCCATGTGCACTGACAAATGTAGCATATAAGTAAGCTGACTCCATCACTAAAAGCTACAACACGGCTGTGGCTCCTTTTTGTTGTTTTCCGATCCGTTGATAGTCGTATTCAGCCGACTCAGCCGAGATCGATAGCCATATCAGTAATGTTGATTCATGACCGGCTGCAATTGAACCGCTTAGCGATGGAACGGCACAGCTTGAACTGAATGCAGCGCAGCGCATGTACAGCACACACAAGGTATGTCGGCATTTGCAATATCGAAGGACGCACTTAGCTATCCAAAATGTATGTGGAAGATGAACCATTATATATGGTTTAGCTGAGGAGGCAGCCAACGTTTTGACTGATGAGAGTGTGTCGGACTTATAATACAGTCCTCACAAAATACCAATGAGTTCATTGGGAAGGAAGCCATGCCGTGTTCATGAACAATATGTATAGCATTCAAAATTTTTTATCACTATTATCTACTGTTTTTCCGTATGTGTAGACCTTGTGCATGGCCTTATTTTTTTACACACGAATTGTATACTGCAGCTGTCTATTTTATTTTCATCTTGTTCCCTACGGCGCCTCTAGGGCCACAGAGAGCCAGCTCAGCACGGGGCCCGGGGCAAAAAGTTTCCTGGGGCCGTTAGAGTAGTATGTTGATCTTGCATGCAACCTCTATTAAATGTTTAGCCCGTCTCTAGGTTTGCAATTGGTGTCAGCTAGTGCAAAGCAAATTAACTAAGAGCATATACACAAAGAATGGCATTCATAACTCGAAAGCAATACCAACAGCAACCGTACGCGTACGCGCTTTTAAAGATTCAATTCAGTATGACGTCAAAGTTTACTTGTTTCGCCACAGCCAAAGTTCCCGGTGATGTCAATCGCATTTGGCACATCGTCCACCGAAGGTAGTTCTTAATTCTTTTTAGAACGCTAAATGACCGTTTCTGCTTGTGCTACAGTACGGGCAATGTGCAATAAGTGCGCAGTGCCACGCAACAGTTAGGAAACAAACTGATCAAAGATATCTCTGTGCTTCCCGAGTCCTCGCAAGCATGGACCAGGCCACTAATACTTGCTTGCAGTTTGCTTTCCTGTTTACCTTTTTCTCATCATTATTGCCCTGCTTTTCATTTGCAAGCAGTTATACAACCGGGGTCGAACACGGCTCCATGAAGGTTCGTCTGAACAGCGTCATAGCTACTCTGCTGTACCTATCATAATCCTACTCGAGTCTCTGGAGGACAGTAATTGAAATCAGTGTTGCCGCGGTCAGCCGCGATCGATCCGGTCACGATCACTTCGAACCGTACCGGTGTCGGAGGCATGGCTGTCCCCCTGGAAAAAGTGTCCCCCCGGACATTGGTGCCTAGGCACGACTGTCCCCCCGGACATTGGTGCCTAGGAATAAATGTCCCCCT
>OY811974.1:12012063-12078732 GCA_963681505.1 Eunapius fragilis | reverse complement strand
AAAGTATACCAAATACCAGCGGGGAAGGAAATGATAGACCAAATACGAACGGGGAAGAAGCGGGGGGGGGGGGGGGGGGGGGGGGGTCTTGACCCCGATATACAATGTCCGAATTTTGATTATTTAACACATATACCAGCTATTAACGGCGGTTAAGTAATTGCGCTCAATGTGGGGAGGGGGAAGAAGGGTTCTGGCAACATGGAAACCTCTATGGATACGCTCCTGATCGTTGTAATACATATTTATCTTTTATTAGTTTCACTTTGTTTTCTCCAAAACTGAAGGGGGAGCGCATCTTGGACGAGACAAAACTGAAGAAAAGATCGTTGCAAGATTTTATTGGAAGGATATGGTTAATGAGATTCGTGACTTTGTGAAAACTTGTGATGTATGCCAGAGAAACAATGATGTTAAGTTCATCAAAGCTGACACAGTCCTCCATCCAATCCCTGTCAAATCAAAAGTTTGGTATCAGGTACATAACTGCATTGATTTCTTAATAACGGTATATGGATTGATGTATTTCCATAGGTTGGTATCGATCTAATTGGGCCTCTCCCAGTAACCACTCAGGGAAATAAGTATGTTGCTACTTTGATGGACTATTTCTCTAAATGGCCAGAAGCAGAGGCAATAAAGGATAAGAGTGCTAACAGTGTTGCTATTTTCTTGTACAAGACCATTTGCAGGTATAATATACATTGCATGTGTACTTTCTATGATAAGACATTAAAAATATTTACTGTGCACTTCATTCTAACAGGTCTTATTTAATAATCATATTGTGATGCATGGATATTTCTTGCATATCTTGCATATAGATTTGGGGCACCAAAGGTCATAATCAGTGATCAAGGGAGAGAATTTGTGAACTCCGTGTGCAAGAAGCTCTTCAAACTTACCAAAGTTAATCACAAAATCTCATCTGCTTACCATCCCCAAACTAATGGTTTAATAGAAAGGTACAACCAAACACTGCAACGATCTTTGGTGAAACTTGTCAATAAAGAACAGGACAATTGGGACATATATTTGGAAGGAGTACTTTTTGCATACCGGACATCGATACATAAATCAACTGGTGTTTCACCATTTGAAATAATGTTTGGCCGGTAAGGAAAACATATTCACGAATTAATAATTTTACTTTATGCCTAATTTTTTTTAGGAGAGCAATACTACCCATAGAAACAGAATACCAGTGTTCCAGCAGTTCTCTCATTGAAGACAGTGGTAGTGATGATTTGGATACTGCAATGAAAAAAATGACAGATGTGAAAAAGAGAATGCACCAATTGGCCCATGAAAATATTTTATCTGCACAAGAGCGTTACAAGAGAGATTATGATAAAAAGCATTGGAAAGGCAAAGTAAGATGTTATATGTATAAACAGAATTTATAATTATACACATTTATCGACAGGCTCTTGATGTTGGGTCCATGGTGTTGCTTAGGAATTCTCAGCGTGATGGAAGGAAAGGTGGGAAATTGCAACAGCGTTGGCTTGGACCATACAGAGTTCAAGAGTCAGTTGGCAAAGGCGTGTACAAGCTACTGAATCCTTCAACTGCATGGAAAAGCACTCAAGAAAGTAGTGAATGTGTGCCGACTGAAACCATATTATTCCACTAAAGGTCCAGTTTTTCATTTCTCAGATTCATCCGTGTTCCAGACTTGTAGCAGCAGTGATGAAACATGCAGTCCAATAGCTGTGGGATGTTACCGCAAAAAAAGGATAGCAATTTCCTCTTCTGATGATGGTTGCATCCAATCCAGTCATGACAGTCAAGTAAAGTTGGAATCAGATAGAATGGTTGGCCATGGTGCTTGTGTAGTGAGTACTGATGCTGGTGGGATTGATGACACTATCTGTCAGATTTCTTCGGTTCCTGTTTGCCAAAGTGTAGGTGACATTGTAGTTTCCCAGCAATACTCAGCTCCAATGAGTGGAGTGACAAAACATTTAGGCCAAGGTAGCATCAGTGATGAAGTGAACAAATGTCACTCCACTTTGTGTACTGGTGACATAGGCTTTGTTGACAATGAACTTCAGTTAAGCAGGCTCCAACAGACCATTTCATTTTCTGAAACGATGTGTGACATTAATGATGGCTTTGTAACAAGTACACCCAAAAAGCAATGTGGTTTTTTTGTTCTACCTGCTGACATCAGCATTTCACCAGTTTGTGAAACAGAATTCAAAACTACATGTGTGACACCTTCAGCTACTGCAGATACTCAGAAGTACACTAGGAGGAGAGAAAAAAAGCATCATACATTTGCTAAAATAAGGGATTTACGCAAAAGAGAAGGTCTCCGAAGTAGAATGAAAGGCATAAAGTCAACTGGTATAATAACTGTACTTTTATAATGCCACATGCTTATCTTTAAAGACTGCTAATGGGAAAGTCTTAGCTCTTGTATGAAAAGGGTGGACAAATGTATAACATTGTCAAGGTGTGAACAGCTGTATGGTCTAACTATTATAGCTCTGTTGGGCTACCATTACTAAATGTATAAATTTAGGTGTGTAAGTCAAGAATTATATTGCTTTTAGTAACATAAGAAGCACTGAATTAGTATTATATATACAAAGTTGTAGGAAATGGTAAAACTGATAAATTAGAACAATCAAACTGCTAATAATGTGAAAATACTGGCACTGGTAGCTTATTAATATGTCTGAAGAGCATATTGTTGACATTATTAGGTTTAAGGGCTACAATGCTGTATTTGACCCACTTAATTTACAGTGTGAATTTCCCTGCAACTGCTTAAAAATCTTCAACCATTCAGTTCTGTTAATTTCATACAACTTAATTGAATTTTTCATAACCTTTTCTATACCCTTTTCTACCACAGTTAAAGATTGTACTCTGGAAATCAAAGATGACAAAAGTGCAAACTCTACACAGTTCTGGATTCCATCTCTTAGTTTGTACATGGATGACTATTATGCCCTGACAGAAGGTAGGTGGTTATCAGACAGTATAATACATGCAGGCCAAATGATGTTAAAGGAAGCATTTCCAATGATTGGTGGTTTTCAAGCTACAATCCTTGGTGAAGTGTTAGCTTTTGAACCTGAGACAACAGAATTTGTACAAATTTTAAATGTGGCATCAAGTCACTGGATAACGGTCTCAACAATTGGTTGTTGTTTTGGAGAGATCAATATTTTTGACAGTATGTTGCACAAAGACTTGCCAGATAGAACAAAGGAGAAAATAGCATCTCTTCTTTATTCTCCATTGAAGAAAATAAGCCTTAAATTCCATCCAGTGCAGAGACAGAGAGGTTCAAATGATTGTGGTCTTTTTGCCTTGGCTTTTGCCACTTCCCTTTGCAATGGAACCTGTCCCACAGAGATGATGTACACACAGAAGTCCATGAGAACCCACCTGTTGGATTGTCTAGTTAATCGCAAAATGTCTACATTTCCTGGAAGGGCAAGAGTGCCCAGGATGAATGAATTATCTGTTGTGCATGTTTACCTGGTATGCAAGTGCCGACTGCCTGAAGAGGGGAAGATGGCACAATGTGATCTTTGCAATGAACGATTTCACCAAACGTGTGAGAGCATCCCAGATGGAGTTTGGATGGATAAGGATAAATGGCTCTGCACTGCATGCAGCAAATACCTGTCTGACACATGAAGTTTTTTGTGATATCATGTTACCAATCATTATTCCTGAACACACGGATAAGCTAAATCATATACTTGCACATGAATCTTAATTAATTCATACATCTTTGCATTTTAAATTTACACAAGGATATGCCTTGCATTGAAATGAGAGCCTTATAGAAACTAATTAGCCTGCTCTGCACATTATGTAACTACCCAAATATAGTTTTGCACACTTGTAACAATCAGATTTTACAGATGAAATGCAAGGACGAGCGGGCACGCACATACATGTACATAGCATGATGTTTGCAAATACATGCACATCAAGCGCGTAACGATTTCATTGTATTAAATGTATATGTCAGGCCGGTATTTATAAAGGGTAGGACATTCTATCATAGGCACCAATGTCCCCCCATGGGGGGGACACTGGTGCCCAGGGTAGGACATTTATGCCTAGGCATAAATGTCCCCTACGGACATATATGCCTAGGCATAATTGTCCGGCGGACAATGGTGCCTAGGCACGAGTGTCCGGGGGACATCGGTGCCTAGGCATGAATGTCCGGGGGGACATTTTGCGGTGGGGACAACCATGCCTACGACACCGGATCATCCCGGTCACGTTCGTGGACGATAGCTGACCGTTTACAATCCATCCGGTCAAAGTTGACGATTACCGGGAAAATCTAGACGGTTACGGACTAACCAGATGCTTGAGTGTTTGATAAATAATACTTACATGTATATAATAAACACATGAATAATAATTTTAAATAGCCTGTTTATACAAGTTTAAAAGTTAGTTATACGTTGAAGTTTTTGTTACATCGAAGAAAGATGACTCTTTTCACCCTTCCTCCATCCATGCGCCATCTTTTTCGTTCCACGATCAGTTTTAGCTGTGAGAATACTCTCTCAGAGGGCGCACTGGAAGCTGTAATAGCCAGGTACTTGAGAGTTATGAACATCAATCAGATGTTTTTTCATCCTTGTAGTAGAACCATCACTGCGAGGAATCCAAACGGTTTCACCTACATTTTGGCATAAACACACAAAGCCCATTTGTCACAGTTAGTGCGAGGAGAGAGCTTATAGTGCTTCGACAGCCACACGTTCAACAACTTAGGACCAGAAGGATGGAATGTACCCTTAACGTCAGCAGGTTTCAGTTCTGCACTAGTAGGGCCGCACTGTTTCACTTTCTTAGCAGCAGGAGGCTCTCCCGCACCACTGACTGATATGTCATCTGATTCAGATCTGGATCCTGCCAATAGCTCCATCCGGAAGACTGTAATTATATATAAACTTGAGGACTTAAGCGTATGCGCCAACGAATGTATGGTTAATGGCTCTGTAATATATCCCTGCACACAAACGGCAATAGCAAGAAAAATCAATGCATGTGCTTTTTATATAGTGTTCACCAAACTGGCATATACATGTAATCACATGAATGCTAGGCATGCATGTGCTTGTCAGTAGCAACACCTCACTGGCAGGGGCAGGCTTTTGCCTGCTCTTGCTGAGTTGTTCACACCTCCATGCTGGTCCTGCATGACAGGCTCCGATCGCAAAATGTATAGATCATACATACTTGGTAACCGTGTAAATTTTTTACGGTTCCCGGTTATTTTGCTAAAAAAAACTGGCGGTCGACCAGTATTACGTCATGCATTTTTTCTGGCGGTCACGGACACGGTCAGGCCAACCGTATCGGCTGATTGACGGTTGACGGTCCAACCGCGGCAACACTGATTGAAATCCTTTCTCCCGCGAATATTAAAATTGAGTTTGATGGCAATGAAACACCTATAATGGTATGGTTGTACGACGGAAGTATCCGGTACGCTTACGATAAGCAGCACGTTGGGCTAATTGCCGCAGCAGTGATATTTCTCATTATACTTCTTCTCTACACTGGAAATTTAACATTAATACCTCTGGCAGATCTCTTCAGCGGACACTCCAAGTTTCTGCTATGCATCAGCTCTGTATTTAACCACCACCTGAAACCTTTCGCTGACGCTTGCTATAGTCCATTCAAAGGCAAGTGGAGGGTGTGGCTTGGACTTCGCCTATGTGTTCTTGTAATTCTTTACGGTATAACGGTGTCCTTTGGTTCTGATAAACCCACGCTCGTTTTTCTGGCTGCACACCCTCATCATGGCTGCTTTAATATCTCTTTTGAAGCGTACATTATAGGCCTCTATGTAAGCCATGTACTAATGACGATGAAGGATGGGTGTACAATTGTTTGGACCTGTTTTATCAGATAGACTACTTAATTATTGTACTGTGTGCTTGGTACTACTATCAATGTGATACCAACAACACATGTATATGTTACGGCCCAATTTAAAACCTGACCCGTTTTAAAACGGGTCGCCCGTTTTAAAGCCGGTCGACCGGTTTTAAAGCCGGTCAACCGGTTCTAAAATGGGTCGACCGATTTTTAAACCAATATGCAAAACTGACCCGTTTTAAAGCGGGTTGACCGGTTATGAAACCGGGTACCAGTAACTGGATCAGTTAACAGTGTATAGATTCAGAAAATTTAATGAATTAAATACAATGCAGCAAATTAAAATAACGACGAGCGCACACAAAATACAGATCTAAAAAGGCAAGTTCCTTGAGTACATATAACTAAGTTTGGTTCGTGAATTGCGGGCCGTTATTTATCCTTGCCACATCCATGGTGTTGAAGGCGTGTTCCAAACATTTTCTGGTACAGTTATACATGCACCCTTGATGGAACCATTCCTTGCAAACGTCGCATTCCACCATGTTACCATCCTCTATGCTCCGACATGTGCAGATGATTTCAAGTAGCTGTGTCTCCTTTACTATCTTCTTCCTTTTAACATCTCACCATTAAAAGGTTCCATTTCATTTTGCATCAAGCAATCCAACACATGCTTTCTCATGTCAGTGTGTGATGAATGGCAACAACACGCATCAATAGTCGTCTACAACTGACAAACAATTTAGTGAGAAGTACCTGTTCTTTTACTGGAACAACAAGAACATCGCGAGCTCCTAGACTAAGGATGTTCAGAATCTGGAATCCCTTCTTCTTAACAAAGAAGCGCAAGTTCTTGTCAACAGACGAAGGGTCTTTTATGGCGGTTTTAATTTTGTCTCCTAAGTCCTTGTAAACTACACCGCTAGTTCCTCTATCATTGGAGGAAAACTTCTCGGCAAGAAAGGCTCCAAACTCCTCTCGATCGTTCATATCCATTTCATAGCCAAATGCCAAAAAATGCAACTGAACAGAGAAACGCACACTTTGAAATTCCACGTGTTCTTATAAAAATAATTAGCCCGTTTTAAAGCCGGTCGACCTGCTTGGAAATGGGTTAACCCGCTTTAAATTGGGTCGACCCGTTTTAAAACGGGTCAAAAGTTTTAAATCGGGCCGTAACATACACATCTAAATCTAAAGACTACGTAACAACTCTGCTGCTCAGCCTAGCGATAGTCGCTTTTGTACTCACCGTTTTATATCACGTGCATGATGTTTAGACACACCACAACACAGCGACAAAATTCAGCAGCATGTTAAACAAAATTAGTGAGGCTAAGTTGCCTAGCGTAGTCACTAAACCAGCGACTTTAATTGACTTGCCAATGAAACCCATCATGTGATCATGGAGCTGGGTAACGAGTTGAGGAGCCAGTAATGGAGGAAACTGTTTAGAAGCGAAAAGTGTTGAACCATGCGTGCTACATATACCCGCAAAAGAATAGTGCTATTGAAACGAACAAAAATTATTAGTTGTTCTAGCAAATAGATGGTGCATTCCATAAACATTCCAAGATGAATCTAGCTTTAAAGGGAGGCTGAACTGGCTTTTTTCGTTATTTTTTTTATTTTCTTAAATGGATGTACTCTACCTGATTGGCTTATAGTCCAATCCGTACACCTTAAACTTGTTTACTTTTAAAGATATAGGCATACAAAGTTTCGCGTCATAGCGCGTCACTTGGATCCAATTATTAATTGCAACGTATTATTGTTGTATTGTAGTCTTATTAATGATGGCGGTACGTCCATACTCATTTGAACCTACACGAAGAACTTCAATAGTCCATGTCAAAGACAGTGCCGATGATAGCGATATCGAAGAGCACGAGAGCCCTCCACCTGAGAGCCGTCTTGGACATACATTGTGGTGTTCGTGTGCGCAGTGTATTCCGCAAGCTACCGAGCGTGAGTGTGTGTGCTGCCGTGAGTTGGAGGACGTACTCAGTATATTCTCACAAGAATCGGTCAGGTTGACCTGCATTGTGGATCACCCTGAATTTGCCACAGTATGCTTAAACCCGCTAGTGCTTCGTGTCGCTTTAGCTGGAACCGTGGCAATGATAAGGGAAAGAATTCCGTTGCCTCTAGCTCACAGTGGATGCTACAAACTCGCGCATTTTCCTTAATGGGTAGCGAGAGGCCCAGCGCGTCGAGCCACTGTGAACACAGTTACGAGTACGCTATGAAATGACAAATTCATCACAAAGCTCACAAGGTTGAGTAGAAGAGCATTGCCTAAAGGAAAACGGTGGAACGAAATCCCGTTGTCGCGCTTGTAAGCTGTACTGAAGCATCCACTAACGGCACAGAAAACACCCATTTGTAAACGGGAACGATAGTTTTCTAACGTAATAACACCAATTAATAATTGGATCCAAGTGACGCTGTAGTCACATGACTAATTTCGTATGCAAAACTTGAATATCTCGCAAACGAAGCATGAAAAAAAAACGAAAAAAAAAACGAAAAAAAAAACTGTAGTCTACACTAGTGATTATCTTTGATATGAAGGGCACTTGTTTTTCGAGTTCAGCCTCCCTTTAATTATACTTACGCATGATGAATGATGAGGGGAGAGGGAGAGGCATATCAATTAATAATTGATGCTCACGGGTTACGTATCCTCGTGCCCACACCGCTGAGTAGGAAGGGTGTATGGAGAAACGGACTAAATGCAGTGCTGTACATGTAAGTTGCAGAATGTAGCCTCACTAACAGCGGTTCCATAAGGTATGAGGCCCATCGGTAATTATCGATCCTTTTTTTTATACCATTCCCCGGGCTTCCTTAAAATGGGTATGGTTTTACAATATCTATATAACTGATATCTAATGGTTATGTTCCACACTTTATAGCAGCTGTACAAAATATGTAGGCATCTTTGTAACGGCACTTTCATAAGATGTGCCATTGACGGAGACTTGAAAGTGCTCCATGGCTGTGCAATACTAATGCAAGCTATGTCAAATTATACAGTGTCTTTGCGAAAGAGCGCAACGCTTTTAAATGAATATAATTTCTTAATAGGATTGTCGATCTAAATGAATTTATGAACGTACCATGACCACATTTTGTCAAATACGAACCGCATTGTTACAATTCGTTCATCTTTAGCAGTTCAAAAGATAAAATCAAATAGCTTGCAATCAACTAGAACAATGTACGACAACTTTTAATTAATAACGTGATGTATAAACTGCTGAATGAAATTGATGAGACTTTGAAAAAGATTAGTGTGAAATTTGATTGGCGTTTTACTATTAATAGTTAATATTCAACACAACTAATCAAATTAAACTTGTTATAAATTAATAAATAGATAAATAAATAAAATAAAACACAGAAACACGAGAAGCATTGAGTGCTGAAATTCATTCTGGTAAGAATGGAACCCCTGCTCCATCTTCAATCTCCATCCTTCTCCATTTCACTCTTCTGCCACGAATGCACAGATTTGTGGCACGAAGGACAGCAAAAAGCATCCTTGCACGCGGTACATAACCCAGCACTTCACTGTTTGACTTGTGCCAAATTGCATCTATTTTTTCAGCCAAATGACGCATAAACGTCTTTGCCTTAAGACCCAGTGCCCCATTAGCTGTCACAACAAATGGTGTAAAAGATGCATTGATCATATCAGCAGCTTGTGAGTACATTTGTTTCTTAGTGTGTTCAATCGAGGAAAGAGCTGCACCCACATCATGATGCAAGTAGGAATAAGCGTCTGAATCCACTACTCAAACATCAAAAACAGTATTTCTAGGTATTCGTGTAATCTTATTATAACTGTGTATACTGTGATCAAACTTGTTATATGACCCCTACGCTTTTATTAACTTTGAGTTTTTAAAACGCACCATTAAATAATCCATTATCAAAAGTGTTATGTGCTTCATTTATGATAATTAAAAATTTTTACCACATAACAGCATCAACCTTAATAACTTTAAAGCAATGATGGTCTTAAATGTTAATAACTCACTATTGAACGTAGGAACTTGAAATCAGTTGGCATATCCAGATCACGTGCTACTTATTATTAGTTATTAAAATTAATTATCGCACACCGTAATCTTGAATAATGTTGTTAATAGAGAGCTTTGAATATTTTGGGATTTGATACAGTTACTTAACCACTTTTAATAATTGAAATCTAGTTGTCATATGGATGTTTGCAACACTTTAAAATCCCTATAACTCAGGATTGAAATTAATTAACTGCTTGATTTCTTTAACATATGTTGCAGTCGTTAGGCAAATACCAATTAAAAGCTTGTGTCTGTTATAGCTAGTTTGTGACGGTCCAACAATGCCTAAATGCCAACTTGTATGTTAGTTATCGTAAGCCTACATAGTCCCTTTCCCTGCATCGGTGCATGCAGTGTCATGCACCCTGGATGCATCACAAGATTATGGCAGCCAGCCTTACTAGCCATCATGATTGAGGGGAGGTGCCCCTTAACCTGGTTCATGAAAGGTCTGGTTCAATAACGTGCTCATATATATGGTAGGGCCTACAAACATGCACACACACACACACACACACACACACACACACACACACACACACACACACACACACACACACACACACATGCACGCACACATACTTATACTCACAGGGCTGGGTTTGCCTGAAGTGGGTACTTTCTTGTTATTACCCTTCTGAAATGAAGGTGAGTCCATACCTCTAACATTAATAAAATAGATGTTTTTAATGTTATGCTAAAAGGAATTATAAGTAATGTATGTCACATCTTCTCTCTTCTATCCTATCTTTAACTAATATTCATAATCCAGACTCAGAAATTTCCGGATGTTAAATTGTTAAGACAGCGTTAAGTGGAGAGACACGCGGTTAAATCAAAAGCAGCGTTTGTAACGTATAATTAAATACACATGCACTTTACCTAACATGCGCATGCAGTTTACAGAGAGCGGGATAGGATGGCTCTCAACAAGGGCCAAACTGAATTTTCCAAATATTTCACTACACACGAGTCTAGTTTTAGCCTTCAGCCACATCCAACCTCAAGGTGAGCTGATAAAGAGGCATGACAGAAGGTATTGAACAATTCATTTCAAAGCAAGTTGTGCCTGTTTGTGACACATCACCTCCTCACTTGCAAGCGGTGACCTAATTTGTCCAATGCTTTATCAGGACAAAGAGAACAAACTAAGGAATTAGGTGGTGTCTGGCTAATGCCTAACCACCATCTGATAGCAGTTTACATTGTGTTGTAGGTGAATTATATTAAGGCATAGACTATCTTGTATAATACAGTAGCGGCTCGCACATTGTGACAATATGCATATCCCACATTGGGAAAGTATGCCCCATATTCATAGTGATGTTAGGTTAGGTGTTTGTGTTCCTAGCGATCGCTAGAACCCACCGCTAATGAGATTCACATGGTAATGGAATCTCATTAGAAGGTGGTTTATGTCAACTATACCCTGTTGATCCTCCCAGCAGTTATTAACTGCATGCAAACCTTCATACTCCCTTTGGCTGGAATGAAAACAAGCTTACCTGTACACACCTCACCCTTATACATAAAGACTGGCTCTAGATGGGCAGCTGACGACAGATAGGCAGGTTGCATATTAATGCCAGCTCCAACACCTTGGTGTAATACAGACAACACAAATGGCATGATTGACCAGCTAAACCACCTACATATGCATGCATGTGCACATAAGGTATGTGCATCTTGTGCAAATGCCGGCCTGCGTACAATATGATGTGACCTGCATACTATATGAGTGAAGGAATTACATGACAATACAACAGCACCTTACCAAGCATCATGTTCTACAAACTCCTCAGATGCCTATCCCCAGCTGATGATGCACATGTTGTCATGTGCAAAGGTGAAAAGAAAAGGTGGAGTGATGACTTTTTAAATGCTTATGCATGGCTATCTTTATGTAAAAGGGTGAGGTGTGTACAGGTAAGTTTGTTTTCATTCCAGCCAAAGGGAATATGAAGGTTTGCATGCAGTTAATAACCGCTGGGAGGATCAACAGGGTATAGTTGACATAAACCACCTACTAATGAGATTCCATCACTACGTGAACTCATTAGCGGTGGGTTCTAGCGATCGCTAGGAACACAAACACATAAACTAACATCGCTATGAATAGGGCATATTTTCCTGTGGGATATGTAAATTGTCGCAATCTGCGAGCCGCTACTGTAATAATTATAATATATTATTCATGGTGTCCACATGAATTTTGCGTTTGCATGTGTGTTATCTATGTATCAATGTACTGTAAAATTTTGTATATATTATTCATGTACATTATTACAGTAGCAACACTGATTAAATACAAAGTTCAGCTCTAAGGTAGACGAGCTATCCTAGAGAGGATAGCTGCAGCATTAGCCCTGCAGATGGAGATTCAGTCGGCCATTAAGTACGATGCACTTTGGCCGATACATGGAGGTGGCAAGTCTTGAGGCTATACAGATGAAATAGTGGCAGTGGCTTCTTTTGCCCACGACCATAAGGACGCATACCCATCCTAGATCTGGTCATTAATTGGTGTGGTGTTTCCTAGACTCAGTGGCCTGGGCAGCATGCAGCTGTGGCTGACACTCCTGCTTCCAATAAAAAAACAGGGTTTAGCGGTGAGGTGATGGACACATCTATTGCTGCTGTTCTCACCAAAAATCAGTTAGGAAGTAGTATGTCAGCTAGACGGGTCTTACTGTGGTCTCTATACTTAAGTTGTTGCCGACTTCCACCTTAACCTCTATGTGAGCCCAACGACATGTCTCCGCCAGGATGTCCCTAATCATTTTATGCCAAGTTACCAAATCACCATGCACCATACTTGCAAGTAACTGCATGGTGGCCAAGGTGGTTAAGTGTACTACCTGGGCATAGTGCACATGGTGAGCCCTCTGAAATATCAAGGCCAAGCCACCATTATTTTAGTATTATTATTAATTATTGTGTATTAATAAAAAGAGAATACACGTATTTTTAACGACCTATAGTATCAGGGGCGGATGCAGGAATGTGGTGGGGTGAGGCCATCATGATGAAGGCGAGAGGGCGCGCGGGAATTTTTTTGCGACACACATCCATTATATCCAAACGTACATGATTTGCATGGACATGGAGGCAAAGTTCTTTTGAACGTTAAGTTCTTTTTCCCAGGTTATTAAAATGTTGCTTGGGCTATTGTACCAAGGCGCATGCATCCGTTATGCGATCGAGACGAGAGCAACACGCGATACGCCATTTTGTATTGTGCAAAGCTTAACCTCTCGCTCGTTTAGCAGTACTGTTAGGCCCGATACACGCGGAGCGATATCGCTGGCGATTCCTGCATTTTGTCCGTAATTTTTTCGTAAATTACGGGGGAAAAAGAAAAGACAGCCGGAAATCGACAGGGCCTAAGCATTGGCCGTTTCATCGCGGTCAGCAAACAATAAGACGCGTGGTATAATATAATGATATTCTGAATAGCTCACGTAGCCGGCCAGCAGACATCTTGCATGGTGCCCAACTGGTTGAGTGGCAAGCCAGCTGCTTTTGATTTAACCGTTCTCTCCGCTTAACTCCAAGACATCGAATGAAGCGGGAGCTACAGGTGGGTCAGCAGCTGGTAATGCCGAAGCTCGCAAACATGCGGCCAACGATCAGAAGTGCAGAGAGCTAGGTTGGGTCTGTTTCCCCTTGGCAGTAGAGACTTATGGCTGTTGGGGGGAAGAAGCGCTGTGCTCAGTCTCTCGTCTGGCAGCCCGCCTGGCCCTTGCAGCTGCAGTGCAGCAAGTCAAAGGCCATTACAAACATCTACCAGACGCTTAACCTCACCTTAAATAGTTCGATGCAATGCTAGAGCCTTAATTTTTTGCTCTCCCGTGCAAGGTTGCAGCATGCAGAGGAAGGTAGCCTTCGCAGTTTGCATGAATTGGTGTGTGGATAGGGTTTAGGGTTTTTTGGCATGTTTGTTGTCAGTGATTGTAAAGGCACATTATTATAATTGCATGCTACAATAATCTTATAACACAAATGATACATGACTTCATCATGGCCCTGAGGGGGAGGGGGAGGGGTTACGACCCCCGGAAACCCCCCCCCCCCCCCCCCCCCCCTCCCCTCCGCTGGATCGCCACTGAGTATATAAGGCCATTATGCGTCACTGCATGCAGTTAATTCAACATGATGAAGTTTCCCTCAGTTTTGAAATTAATCGTCTTCATCGCGATCCTCGGCAAAGGGGAGTGCGTGAGTGTTGCTGTATCTTCAGAAGGTGGCCCTTCCTTGGAAGAGTATCTGTGCAATGGGACCTTGAACTCGAACACTACTTTGGTGTTGAGCGCGGGGGAACATCACATACCACCAGGGAGGTCGTGCAGGGTTTCAAACCTCACAAACATAGGCATTTCAGGAGTAGCCGCGGAGCTTACGACCGTTCAGTGTCATGGCGACGGAGGATTCGAATTCGCAGCGGTTACGAACCTCACCATCCAAAATGTTACGTTTCTGGGTTGTGGTCAGACACGCGATGATATTGAAGGCCTTTATGGTTTGCTGGAGCCAACTCGTGTTGTCCTACTTTTAAAGTCAGTGGTCCATGTCTCCTTGGTACAGGTAAGTGTAAATCAATTCACCGGCATTGGCTTGTACGGGTGTGAGCTAACAGACGCTTTTCTTAACGAAGTCGAGTTCTCGGGTTGCTATAGTAACTGTTCTGGTGCTGTATTCTATCAAGCTCAAAGTCAGACCTCAGGCGAATCTACTTTGCGAGTCGACGCGTGCAATTTCACAGATTTGGTATACAAGTACAATTGGATTCAGTATTCCAACCTGCAGCTGCCGTACATTAGCGCCGGTTTAACCCTGTGGAATCAAGGCGTCGTCGTCAATAACTCCTTATTCTCTAACAACTCAGCACAGCTTGGGTCGGCACTAATAGGTATAGGCTCGGATTGTCAATTGACCAACACAACCGTCGTAAGCAACTTCAATAGTGGCAGTGACCTACTCTTAAGTTATTCTGCAGTGTTTATTACAGGTGGTCAGTGGTCGTTAACAGTGAACATTTTGGAAAGCGTCTTTCGAAGCAATGTAGGCGGAGCCATTGCTGTGTATAGCATTGCAGGTACCGTTGCAATCACAAGATGTCTATTCTACAACAACTCAGCCAATTATGGCGGTGCCATGTCGGCCATCGGCAAATCTGGAACTATAACTGTCTCTCAGTCACACTTTTACAACAACAAGGCTGTCATCGGTGGAGCGTTAGCTTACTATTTGGAAGGGCGAGCTACGATTAGGAATAGCAGTTTTGAGAGCAACAATGCATCGCAATTGGGAGGAGCCGTTTATGTAATCAACCTGGAGCGTATCGACGTAATTGGTACTGAATTCAAAAATAACTCAGCAGATGCCACCGGAGGAGGAATTGTTGCATACAACTTTATTGATTCTACTCTCGCTATCAATAACTGTACATTCACGGGTAACTCCGCTAAATTTGGTGGAGCTATTTTTAAGTTCCAATTGTCAAACGCTTTCATGGGCAATACTGAAAATGGAGTTACTGTTCTTAAATCCAACTTTTCCAGCAATGACGCATTCGTTGGAGCGGCTATCTACGCCGGATCGTTTGACGATACCTATAGCCAGAAAACGTTCAGTCTGAACCTCTCTGGTGTGTTGGTATGCAACAATCATTGTAATAGCTGTAGAATAGATCCGGATAAGGATATTCAGGGTGCGGCTATATACGCCAACCAAGTGAACAACATCGACGTTAGCGAGAGCAAGTTTTATAGTAATGGTCCTAATGGTGCCATTGAGATTCGAGGAGGGAAACTTCACTTTTACGGCACGATTACATTTAAAGGTAACACAGGTGACGATGGTGGAGCAGTTTCGCTGGCGCAGAATTCAAAGCTTTACTTTCATGAGAACTGTTACGTCATGTTTATTGAGAATAATGCCACTAGAGTGGGAGGAGCTATTTATGTAGATGGTGACTCTTTAGTATCAAGACAGTCCAGCACTCTTTCGAGGATGATTAATAACAACACGACTTATTCCTTTTCTCTCTGCTCTATTCAGTTCGTTGGCAATAATGCAAAAACCCTTTTCAGCAATAACACAGCACAGGAGGCGGGAAATTCTGTCTACGCCACGCCCATATATAACTGCTGGCTGCAGCAGTCGTACTCACCGCCTTCATTAGACGATTACATGCGCCTCTTTGGTATCCGCGAGCGAAACGAGATTGCGTCATTTCCCGTAACCGTAGAGTTTGGTCCGAGTGACTGTGAACAGGGAACAAAATGCAATTATAGCTCTGATGGACGATTGAACATTATTTCATACCCTGGCAAGGCTATCCGATTTAGGACTAGAGCGTTGGACCTAGCAAATGTAAGCTCTCCGAGTTTGGTTTACGCCACAATGAGTTCTGACCTGCAATTCAAAGTGTGGCTTGGCATCCAAGAGTACCTCAGTTGGGTTAACAAAACCAACTCCACATTGGAGTACCACGTTTACGGACCAGAGAACACTAGGTTTGACCTATTGTTGTCGACGTCACGTGGCAATGTACCTAAGATAGTCAGCGTGACCCTGCTACCCTGTGGGCTAGGATTCTCTCACAATGCCGACAATAGTTTGTGTGCATGCTCAAAACCTTACCAAAACGCCCCAGGGGTGAGCTGTAACATTGCAGACGGCACACTGAGTCGAACAACACAATGGCTGGGGGTGTATAACAACACGTCAGCGCTGGTCAGAACGTGTCCTTTTATGTACTGTAGGGAGAACGGCAAGGATAACTTTACCAATTTAACTAGTGAAATGCTTCGCAATTACGTCATATGTAGCGGTAATCGCACGGGTCCATTATGTGGCAAATGCAAGGAAGGTTTCAGTCTTGGCTTCGGCTCTTCGAATTGTGTGGACTACTGTGCGAAGACGTGGTTAGCCTACATCTTGTTATACTCCGCGATGGGACCAATTCTCGTGATTTTTCTCTTCGTCCTCAACCTAACCGTGACCCAGGGCACCCTCTACGGACTCATCTTTTACGCAAACGTCGTGATTGGCAACCGTGACGTTCTCTTATCAAACAGCATGCAAAGTGTAGCGGCTGTTTTTTATATCATCACCCTTGATCTCGGATTCATTGGCCAGCAGCCGCTGTGCTTTCTCGCAAACATGGACCAGGTCACTAAAACTGGCCTGCAGTTTGTTTTTCCTGTCTACCTTGTACTAATCGTTTGTGCAGTGTATCTTATTTGCAAGTACTGCTGCAGTTATACAACCGGCATCGAACACGGCTCTATGAAGGCCAGTCGTCTGAACAGCATCGGTCAGTTTATTGGCGGAAGAGTGACCAGCGTCATAGCTACTCTGCTGTACCTATCCTACTCGAGTCTCTGGAGGACAGTAATTGAAATCCTTTCCCCAGCGGAAATTATGTCAGAAACATCTAATACAACGGTATGGAAGTACGACGGCAGTGTCACTTACTCGCTTAAAGATAGCGATAGTCGGTACAAAGGACTATTTGCCATAGCAATCGTCTTTCTCATTCTACTACTTGTATACACTGGAATTCTAATATTGATGCCGCTTGCCGATCTTTTTAGTGGAAAATCCAAGTTTCTGCTATGCATCAGTTTAGTATTTAACCGCCACCTGAAACCTTTCGCTGACGCTTGCTATGGTCCATTCAAAGGCAAGTGGAGGGTGTGGCTTGGACTTCGCCTCTGTGTCCTTGTGATTCTCTACAGCATAACGGCGTCCTTTGGTTCTGATAACCCCACGCTCGTTTTCTTGCTCCACAGCGTCATCATGACTGCATTAATATCGCTGCAAGCGTACATTAAGCCTCTATGTACGCCATATACCAATGACGATAAAGGGCGGATGTACAATTGCTTGGACCTGTTTTACCAGCTAGACTACTTAATGATTGTACTGTGTGCTTGGTACTACTATCAATGTGAGAACAACAAGACATGCACATCTAAATCTAAAGACAACGTAACAACTCTGCTGCTCAGCCTAGCGATAGTCGCTGTTATACTAACTTTGTTGTATCACGTGATGTTTAAGTTGCACGAGAAGATAGCGACGAAATTCAGCAGTATGTTAAACAAATCTAGAGGGACCCCGTTGCTTAGAGTAGCCACTGAACCTGCGACTGTAACAGATTTGCCACTGAAGCCCGTCAGTATTATTGTGCTGGGTGATGGCGACCTGAGGGAGCCTTTAATAGAGGGAGAAGTTTAAGAGTGAAGAGTGCCGACAATATACATATAAAAAAGCGTGCACTAAAATTATTTTAAAACTATTTGTTAATAGAAGTTGTATTTTATGACATGAGTTAATGTATTAAAATTGCAATGTCTGCTTATACTATTAAAATGTGTCCAATTTTTGATGTACTACTGCATGTACATCACCCCTCGAAACTGTTTCGCGTAGCGGTTGTAGAGTCCCACGTCAAAGCTCAGTGGTAATGTTATGATGGCAGCTTACACACACGAGGACACCGCAAAAATATATGCGCAAGCGCACTGTCACACACTAGTTCCCAGACCTACGCCCAGTTCTATCAATCACATATACACTTCATTTCCTTCCCTCCTTTTACGATCAGAATCTGTCAGAAGATCGTCGCTTCATGGCTGGATAACGGTGTGGACGGTGCTCCTGTTGTTACTTTTTGAGGTACTTGAGGTAGGGAAGGAGGATCCATTGAGGTTAATGATGGAACAGCTGGAAGGAGTTCTTGCATGAACATACCTTCCAGCGGCGGATACAGGTTTTGGGGGGGGGGGGGGGGCACGGATGGTGGGTGTGGCTGGGGGTGGGGTCGGCTTCTGGCCCGATACGAAAAGCGGGGGGGGGGGGGGGGGGTGCTGTCGGTTTATGGCCCGATACGAGGAGCGGGGGGGGGGGGGGGGTGCTGTCGGTTTATGGCCCGATACGAGGAGCGGGGGGGGGGGGGGGGGGGGTGCTGTCAGATTCTGGCCCAAAACGAAGAGCGGGGGGGGGGGGGGGGGGTGCTGTTGGTTTCTGGCCCGATACGAAGGGCGGGGGGGGGGGGGAGTATGATCGCGTATCGGGGGGCCCGGGATATAGTACAGTAGTAGAGTTCATGCGTGCGGATATCAATAGACAGCGCAATCGTGCAGCTATATTATAAAATGCGGCCCGAAAAGTTATGAATTTATTAATGAAGGGGGGGGGGGGGGGGGGGGCACGTGCCCCGAGTGCCCCCCCCCTGGATCCGCCGCTGCCTTCGGCTAAGTGTGTTGGGATGACTATCTACCACCATGGGTTCACATTATTCAGAGTTTGGATTTGAGGTGTTCAACGAGGAGGGAACAGCACCTTGAGTGAGTGTGGTTACAGACAGAGGGACAGCACCTTCTGTTGTCTTGTCCAGGATTAGTAGTATAAACTGGTGGTACATCTGCCACGCCAAGCAGGTATGGAAAAGGTTTGCCTGTTGAGCGGCTTGTGGTGGTATCACTGGAGGCAATGATGATGATGCAAAATGTGAGTGGCTTAATGTGGTCAATATACCTCTTCCAGAACCCCTCTCCTCCCTGCATTTGAGGTTGGGCCACTTCTTTCCACGACTGCACCTTCTTTCCAGGTCTTATCCCAGCATGAGATAAGACCTGTTCACCAACCAAACATTCTCTGAATCTGGTTCCAGCCATCATGGTCTTTTTCCTGCTGAGCCTGGTGATCAAAAAATTTAATGTACTAGGAGCTTCATTGGTGGTAGAATGTGATGTATTACATAAGAGAGCAGGAATCTATTCAACTTTTTGGACAGACTGCTTGAATTTGTTCTGTGCACCTACATAGCCATCTAGAAGGTTTGCACGAACCGTTCCGCCGACCCATTGGAAGATCAGAGGGATAGTATAGGGCACATCGGATATGCTTAACTCCGTTCTGCTTCAAGAACAATTAAGACAAATTCAGCTGATGCAAATTGAGGACCATTATCACTAACTAACTGTTCTGGATACCATAACTAGTGTCATAAGGCTTCAGTAGTCCGAACAGCTGTGGTTGAAGACGTACGCATCACCACCGGCCATTTTGAATGAGCATCCATCACTATAAGGAACATCCTGATCAAAAATGGATTGGTGAAATCCACTTGAATATGGCGCCACAGACGTGGTGGTCTAACCCTAGGATGCAGAGGTGCGAAGCTGGGTGTATGTTCATGCGACTGACAACTTAGGCATTCTTTTACAAGACCTCCTTTCCCCTTTTACATGTGTCACTTACCTGGACCTGTGCTCACAGGGATACTGAGGACTCACAGGATGCAGGAGAGGGGAGGTCCCTTGCTAAACGTGATCAGCCAAGGCGTGCACCAGTCTCCCTGGCACAGCTTGGGAAGTGAGTGGCTTGATGTGATGTTGTTATTGCTGTGTTGTGATGATGTCATCTCCACTGTGAATACATACAGCAACTGTATGAAATAATATTCTACGATTACCTTGAATACATGTGTACCTACTAGTGTGCTGTATGGCCGTATTTAACGTGTAGGCAGTTAGACTGGCTAGTTAACATTCTGTGTTAGTTCTGGGGTCATCTGACACTTGGGAAGTTGGCAAGGCAGGTGCATGTAACCACACCCACTTGTGAACTTGGGAAGTGGATACCTGTGGGGAACCCATTCCTAGCCTCTGGTCCCCATTCCTCCCTAGCCACCTTGCCACTGGTTCCCATTCCCCCTGGCATTCCACCCTAGCCCCCTTGCCACTGGCCCTCATTAATCCCTAGCCTCTGGTCCTCATTCATCCCTACCCTCTGGTCCCCATATCCTCCTAACATCTGGTCCCCATTCCTCCTTAGCCCCTGGTCTTCATTCCTCCTTAGCTTCTGGTCCCATTCCCTCCTAACCTCTGGTCCCCATTCCCTCCTAGCCTCCTCACCGCTGGTCCCCTTTCCCCCTTGCCTCTGGTCCCTATTTCTGCCACCTAATCCTCTGAATGCTGATATTTTGAATTGCCAAAGTTATAGGGAGAATGTGGCCCATAATGAATCAAAGTGGTTTTTAAAATGCTATTGAGAAATTTAAAATTTGTAACCTACATGTAGCTGACGAAGGCTCTGTGAGAAACTGGCTACTTGTATCACTGTAGATACCCTGTATGACGTATGACATGATAGCTGTATACTGACCCTACATGCAGCTACACAGTACTCACATGTTATATGTACACAACTTAATTGTCACATGGTGTTGCTAATCATATTCATGACTGTACCATGATGGCATATCTTCCTCATTCTCCTACAGCTCCTCACCAACCATACCACTTATACCTTCGTCTGTCCCCAAATCTCGTCCCTCAAGACAATCATAAAAGTTCCTGCAATTTAGTTTGAGAACCTGTTTGTTGTGCCTGGTCAGTTGTGCAGTGCTGGGCATTGCTTATATCATAGCTAGTTCATAGAGAAATATATTATGTATTCGTGAGCGTTTTTGTATGAAGTGTCTCTTATATCAGTTAATACTAAAAAACATGTTGTGATTACAGTGTAACCCTTTTCCTCAAGCTGTGTTTGGCTTTTACTGTCAAGGTTTATACCTCAAGGTCTGGGCAGGCTCTCAAAGGCCAGGGGGGAAATATTGGTCTGGCAGCCACCGGACCTACTGGACCAGTTCCGATGCCCGTGTTGCGGTCCTACCTGTTCTCATCTGTGCAGGCTTGCATATACTTATATCCTTAGCCAGTAGGCCAGCTAGTAGCAAAGAGGGTAATTGAGGAGTGTTGCAAACATCCCCATGTGGGTCCAATAGAAACTGAATTACACAAGTAATAAAAACTTTCTCTTCCCTCCCATACATCTCTATGGGAAAAACTGACTATATTACTTACTATCAAGGTATGCATGAGAGATAGCAGGGATGTGTCTTCTTAATTAGTGCCACCTCATCTACACATCCATCAGTATGGCTTTACGATGCGGATCTGAGGCACCAAATTATATGTTTCGATTGAGCTAGAACATGCAGCCCTTATTTTTTCACATCAGAAGTTGAGCTTGTTTAAATTCAGGGCAGATGTCTTAGTACGGCCATGTACGTTGTCATGGTTTATTATCATGGCTTCTATATCTTGGTGTGAATGGTTTCAAAAATGCTTTTACTATATCCCTCCTCCCCCACCCCACCATCACAATAACTACTACAATGCTTTCCAACAGACCACTAGCTAGCCAAATAGATAAAAATTTCAAACTATTTGTGACAGTTGGTAGAAACGAAACGTACACGTCGATGCAACAGTTTTCTTTGGACATTACTAAAGCAACACTTAGCATCTAACAAATGCACTAAATGTACATGTATATGACTATGCATCTTCAGATGGCACAGTTACCATCAGCCATGGCTTGCAGACTGGAAGGACTTCCACTTGTACTCTGAAGTAGAGGCTGTCATCCTTCAAATACTGACACTCTTCATCGTCCTGGAGGTCCAGCTCATCATGAGGAATGAACTGAGGGGTACCCCATCCGCTACCCCTCTTACGACTGAGCACTCTGCTATTGACATCATCTGCTTCATCAGTAGTATAATCGATTGTGTCTAAGTGGTGGCCTTCATCCTTGAGCTGGTTGAGAAGGGTGATTGTACACTTGTATCTGATTGGCCATGTGAGGGTATCATCATTCTCTCCCTTCATCATACACATGTATACAGACACATGTGTACCTTTACCATTACCATGTCCATTGGCATCTACACAGAGGCACATCTTATAGCCACAGGGATGGGTATAAAATCCTGGACTGAACCATGTTTTATTGCTCACTTTCAACCAATTGAAATGAGGCATCCTAATAACCGTCATATTGATTCTTTTTTCTTGCGTAATCAGCTGTACCATAGCTAGATCAAGATGGTGGACATAAGAGTTGGCTTTGTGGCCTTCCATTGTGTTGGCTCGTCTTTGTGAAGTATAGGTACATCCTACTTCCTTATATGGGCAATTAATAATCAGATATGGACACTTCAAGTGATGTGAATCCATCTGCTTCCTTTTAATGATAACTCTACATCCATTGTTGGGACAGGGAACTTCGAAATCAGGACACTCATCAAGATGACCACCAGTCATCTCCTTATATGTCCCTTTGGACTTGCAAAGCTTACATGTGTGTTTCCTAAGAGCACACACTTTATTATGAACGGGAAGGTTGTCACGGATTATATGGTCTTTACAGCCATTAGCACAAGGGGCTAAAACATATCTACATACTTCAAGATGATCTGCAAGCAATCTTAACTCATTTACCCAAGGACAGCCTGTGGACGTACACTTCACTCTGAGGTCTTTGACCTTTCTAGCACTCTTTCTATCGGGAAATGCATCCAGTGGTTGGCGACATGTGGGGCATGTCCCTGAGGTGCTTTTCTGCTGGTCATAACATGACTTGCAGTACAGCTTGGCACACTCACACTTGGTTTGTTGAGGGTCTCGAGCAGGGAGAAGACAGATGACACAGTAGTCATCATCGTGAGGGACATCAACAAATTCACAGTCATATCCACCAACACTGTGGATGTAAATCAATAAGTTTGTGTATGTTTCTTCATAAGTCTAGGCATGCCCGATAACCATGGAAATCACTTATGAACACAGAACAATTATAAGGGTTTCATAAAAGTACCATCATGCAGTTTTGTGGTTTCAATAAATAACAATACTAGGGCTTCAGGTAAGACAAATACAAAAAAGGGTTTGCGTGTTCATAAGGGTCCAAACAAATCACCGTACCAATGTACATAAAACATTTCACATTAAACAGAAAATGAAGCACATAAAACATATCAAAAAAACATACAAGTTGTGGTGGAGGTGTGCATACAGTAAGGGGGAGGTGTGCATGCAGTATGGGGGGAGGTATGCAAAATATGCCCCGATGTTATCGAGGGCCTTTTGTTCCTAACGATTGCTACAACTCACCACTAATATACTGTACGCACACCTCCCCCATATAATTAGCGATGGGTTGTAGCAATCACTAGGAACACAAGGCCCTAGATAACACCGGGGCATATTTTCTCAATGTGGGATATGTAAATTGTCGCAATGACCGAGGCACTACTGTTTATACTGTAACCCTGACCTCTTAAGGCCACCGCCAACAGGACCATCAATCTGCTTTAGTAATCTGGCTGCAGGCACACTATGAATGAATATAGAAACGTACACAAATTTTGATGGTGGCAGGATTTCAAAATTCCAACATTGTCATTCATTTAATGCCTATTATCTGTAGGGCTAGAGGTGGAACTTAATATAAGGAATTACAATATGGTATCTCAGTCAGGTGCTATGGATGCACATATATTTTCAGTTGCGAGAACCCCACACCAGTGTTGTTGGTCCATTCACATCATCAGTTTTATAGTTTCGTAACATGGGGTCAGGTTCTTTGGCTCAATCAAACTACATTCATTCCCATGTTTATCATACTTCTTACAGCATTGCATCACTTACTGCTCTACAGAAACAATTCTAAGACTTTTAAAGCTTAGAAATCCGCCACATCTGTTCATGAATTTTTTAATAGTAAAAAAAAATAAAAAACTGACTGACTAAGATACGAGAGTCTGGACCATTATTGCTCTCATTATAGATCTGATCAAGTTTAGAATAAGCCTGCTTGCATGTATTTCGTACACACAGTTACTCTTTGATTTTGGAAACCCAATGGCAAGCCGGCTTGCTAGACGGGAAAATGTGTCCCTAGCCTCCTTCCCCCAATTCCATAGGTCTCGACTGCCAGAGGGACGCACACCCACCCTAGTTCACTGCATCATTAGCCTTGCATGTGCTTTCATGCTTCTGCTGATAGAGCTGTGAAGCCTGATGTGATGCATGCTTGATTAAGTGAAGCAGCAGAGAGGGGGGATGACACAGTGAAACAAAGGCAGCAAATCTGCCAGTAATCCAATCATGAACCAAAACATCAGCTGGGCAGGATCGAGAACCATCAGGTGTCAGGGTGCTACCAACTTCAACATGAACACCAAGATGTGCCTGGTGACAGAAATTAACAAAGACATCGAAGTCAATAATACTTCAATTACATCCCCACGATGTGGGGGTGTAATTGAAGTTTTTTTTTTCCTGCTGGATTTGAGGACATAGTGTGCGCTGTGCTGCAAAAGCAGACTTAGTCAAGGTCTTTGAGTCTTCATACCCCATGTGTTCTGTGTGCAACCAAACCAAGGTCAAAGAAGATAGTGAACTGTCCCATTTTTTGTGGATGTCTTTTCTTTTGCATTGCAATGGTATGTCGTTTTTTGAAGAAAGAATTCTATTTTGTGAATGTGTTTTTTGCAAAGTATATGTATTTGCATGCCTACTAAAACTTCTAACTATAGCAGCATTCTAATTCATAGTAATTAAACAATTTAAATTTTAAAAAGGATAAAGTAATAATGAAAACTACCCGCCTGCCTCTTTCAAAGGACGAGAAACTAATAATAAAGTTTTTACGGTCTAAAGTTCATAGCGCATAGGCGTAGGAAGTTGGATAAGATTGGGGGAGCCCATGTGACCAAGCAATGAAATGAAAATGAAATTGAATATCACGTTGTAATCTCATGCATGGGATTATAATAGCGGTGAAAGTAGCAGAGCATCATACATGCATGAGTCAAAAGAAAAAGTGTTTCTTACATACTCCAATAACTATTTGAATTTTCCAAAGTATCGTTGTCTTCTTTCATTTGCCATAGAGAAGACATGGGCAATATCAGTTGAGTCCAATGAATCAGTTATATCCTTGTGAATGTGAAGGAGGATAACATTATCCAACCTCTATTGTGACATTGTTAATCAAAGATAGATTTTTAGATGCCTGAGAACAGAAAAGGTTATCTCCGCTAGCTGTAGTGATAGGCATAGTAAGATAGAATGGCATGTAATTCAGAAAAAAAATAGTTCAAAATTTTAAACTGTCACATAGGGTGCGAATTGATGTCACATGCATTAACTGCACCCTGGGATCTTGTTGGTGTGTATTAAGACCAGGAATCACGGACAATTGGACAATAAGACGATCGATATTCAAATCCTTTGAATAGTGAACACCTCCTTCATCTGATATTTTAGCTGGTGGCTTACCATTGCATGGATTCATGGTAATGGTCTCAATATGTGATGCTACTGTAAAGCCTTTTTGTTCAAACCTTCTGGCTAATTCTCCATACCAGCATCGTCAACTGCAGTAGTAGTTAATACTTCCGATGGAAAAGAAGGTGGCGGCATGTTGGTGGATCCATTGCTCAGCTGTTGTGTAGCAGAGCTGACCTCACGCTGATTCCCAAAATAGCATTAAATTGACTTCATAACTCAAGGCCTTCTAAAAATAGCGAGCAGTGTACATAATACACTATATTATTAACTACAATATTATCACTATTATACTAACTATAATATTATACTTAAATCACGGCACCTGCAGATCGAATATATGCCTCGGCACAGACGGACCATAAAGAACGAGTACATGTACACAATATTTGGGGAGGGTGGGGGGGGGGGGGGGGGGGGGGGGCATATCATGTAGGGCCCATTCTATTATAACATTAGGGGCCCCGGGCCTCGGTGGGCACCCCCCCCCCCCCCCCCCCCCCCCTAAGTAGCGGCTAGACTGGTTGATCATATGAATTCGATGCAAAGACGCTGGCAATTACAGGGACGAAAAAGGATAGCTAACTAGCTAGAGCAGAGAAGGAAGCGGAAACGAAGCAGTCAAAACGTTGGGGGGATGAGCATCTTCACGAACGTCAGCTGCAGCATGCTGGATCTGGACAGCTCTCTATAGCACTCCGGTCAAGTCCGATGTCAGTCGTAAGGTTGTGGTTACGTCGAAGACCATATGATCTGATAATTCTGATTGAATCTGTCTTTTAAATTACGTGTTTGAACTTTTACTGATACTCGTGGGCAAAGTTTGTTCCTGTTATGTTAAGCTCGCAGAGTTTCACATCTTGAAACTACGGCAAAGATAGGTGAGACTCATACAAGTTTACCTAATAAAAGCACACACACTGGCACGTGTACGGCGTTGAGTACTCATATTAAGTACATATCTGGGCGCTGCAAAAGATACTGTTGGGCCCCCGGCGGAATCGCAATCGCTCCTAAGTCTAATTACATTTTACAAAGGAAGGTCTGTTATGTAAGTAGCTCACCATTCAGTGTTCTTTGCTGGAGACATCATGGCCATCGCAGTCCGAATCAAACAGGTGAGGAAAAAAGAATTTAATAACTTAATTAGCACCACTTGCGATCGTCAACACCTCCTCACTGCTTGCGTGCAAACGATGCACAAATTCATGATCTCAGTTAAATGAATAAAGCAGGTTTTTCACGTACTTCATTATGTATTGGATTTAAATTTGACTTATTTTTTCGGTTCTAATTTTGTACTATAAACGCGGGCGCACAAACACATGTACATAATATGTATTAGGTAGCGAATCATACAGTTATTGGGGATGGTTTTTATACGTAATCAGCAGGGCCGTAGCCACGATAAATAAACCGGTCCGGCCATTGGTGGGAGCCAGGGTGGGAGATCATGAGGGATTTAATAAATTACAGTATTATTTTAATAATTGGAAGTTGGCTAGGCTAAAACAGGTCCGGCCATGGCCGGACTGGCCGGACTGGACGCTACGGCCCTGTTCAATGAATATTTAATGAGCAGGTTCGAACCGAACATCGAACCTCGAACCGTTCGATATCGGATCGAGGCATGTTGTCCCATTGTCCCCCCGGACATTCATGTCTTGGCACCATTGTATCCACGGACACATCTGCCTAGGCCTAAATGTCGCCTCTAAGCATGATAGTACTAGTCCCCCTAAGCAGTAGCATGATAGCCCTCAGCTGCCCTACCTTATTGAGATGATCGTTTTTAATGATGCAATTCGAGATCCGCTAGTTTGTCAAAACATGCGATTGTCAGCGCAACAACGTTGCGAAATTCGTTAAGGCTAATGCAGCTCTTCATCTAATTGCTGTGAAGTCCGAGGATTGGTACCAGGACATTCGTTAGTGGTGTTGTGATCAATGCACATTATTAGTCACAGGTTGGCATCGACCTAATCGGGCCCCCTCCCAGTGACTGCTCAAGGGAATAGGTACATTGTCACACTGATGGACTACTTCTCAGTCCAAATGACCAGAAGCAGAAGCTGTTATAGATAAGAGTGCAAGCACATTTTTGCACAAGGCTATATGCAGGTTAAATATGATACTAATCATGCAGAATGTTTCATTATAGCAAAATAAACAATGCACAGAATATTGACATACAAGAAATAATATGAATAGAAAGTAAATAATAATAACACAATTATGTTTAATATACTCATGAAGGGGAACACGGGCACATCTGAGAAGAATGGCTCTTGCATTCTGCCTCATCAATGTGACAGCCAGCAGGCAGTACATTTGGCTCAGTGCCTCAGTTTCACATTGTCCCACTTGCATGGCTAGACTCCAACTCAATCTAGAGAAGCATTCTTGGGCTTCACATCCTCAAACACCATAGACCTCCACCACTAATGGAATGCATGTCCAGCCCAACCTTGCACACATCTGATCATTTTTGGCATGTATTCCAATCTCACCAACCTCTGCAGAGTTGCCTAAAGCCAAGCCTGCTTCCAGAACCAAGTCAGTATTAAGCAGGTGGACGACTTTCAGCTCAAAAGCTGCAGGGTAGGAGAGGGACCAGTTTGGCACCAGCACATCAGCTGGCCTAGAAAAGTCTAAGCCTGGTCCTTTCTCCAGTTGAGGAGATAAGCATGCTTTGGAGCACAGATTGGCAAAACAGTCTCTCAGCTTATTGTGCCGTGCAATGATGTCCTCTCCTGAACGACATGTAAGGGTGTGATGGCAATCAGGATCAAGGGCACTAGAGCAGAAGGGACATTTACTGTCAGCTGAGGAGACAGGTAGACCTAGCCACCATTTTAATAGGACTTGCATCTCTTGAGGCTCCAAAACTTAATCACTGTGTATGCAAGGAATAGCTCTCAACCAGGCATTAGAGTTACTGGCTGATACTGCTCTGAGTCTTGCTCTGGTACAGACTGTGCTGTTAATAAGAGGAGTCTGAAAGGAATTGTCTTCTATTTTGCCTGATAGATGGTGCTGCTGTGGAGGAGAGCTAGTCACTAGTCCCCATTCCCCCCCCCCCCCCCCCCCCCCCGCAGCCTCTGGTCCCCATTCTTCCTTAGCCCCTGGTCCCTATTCATCCCCCTAGCTTCTGGTTCCCATTCCATCCTAGCCTCTGGTCCCCATTCCTCCCTAGCCCCCTCGCCCACTGGTCCCCATTCCCCCATGCCTCTGGTCCCCATTTCACCCCATTCCCTCCTAGCATCTGGTCCCCATTCCCTCCTTGTCTCTGGTCCCCATTCCTCCCTAACCTCTGGTCCCCATTCCCCCTAGCTTCTGGTCCCCATTCCCTCCTAGCCTCTGGTTTCCATTCCCCCAAGCCTCTGGTCCCCATCTCCCCTAGCCTCTGTTCCCTATTCCCCTTAGCTTGTTGTCCCCATTCCCCCTGATATCACAGAGACCATATGTCTAGAATGAAAACGAAGATTAGCTCAATGAATATTATATATCATTATTGAATACCATAGTAATAATATGCACATTAAAGCACTACAACAGAATGAAAGAAACTAACACTCTGAACACTACTGCACACCTTCTGTGTGGTCCATGTGGATCTCTGCCCTATGGTTCATGCCTGGTCCCTCCCCAATTAATGTATTGGGTCATGCTAGGAGGCCATATACGCACCCTAATCCTCTGAATGCTGTTGTTGCCTAGTGAACTTCCTTTTATAATGATCCGCTTCTTTGGGGGGCTTGAATCACAATGTGTTTTCCATCTATTGCAACTATAATTAAAGAATGTGGATCATAATAAAACAAAATGGTTCTTAAAATTTCTTTCAAGCTATGGAGAAATATCACAAAAATTTTGAACCTACATGTAGCTGAAGAAGGCTCTGTGAGAAACTGGCTGCATCATGTATCACTGTAGGTACCCTGTATGACGTATGACATGGTAGCTGTATACTGACCCTATATGCAGCTACACAGTACTCAAATGTTATATGTACACAACTTAATAGTCACATGGTATTGCTAATCATATTCATGACTGTACCATGATGCCGTACTTTTTCATTCTCCTACAGCTTCTCATCAACCAGACCACTTATACTTTCGTCTGTCCCCAAATCTTGTCCCTCAAGACAATCGTAAAACTTCCTGCAATTTAGTTTGCGAACCAGTTTGTTGTGTCTGGCCAGTTGTGCAGTGCTAGGCATTGCTGTATCATTGCTAGTTCATAGAGAGTATATTTGTGAGCGTTTTTGTATGAAATTTCTATTAAATCAGTTAATGCTAAAAGACATGTTGTGATTACAGTGTAACCCTTTCCAGTTGTGTTTGGCTTTTACTGTCAAGGTTGATACCTTGAGGTCTGGGCAGGCTCACAAAGGCTGGGGGGAAATATTGGTCCGGTGGCCACTGGACCTATTGAACCTGTTCAGACACCTGTGTTGCGGTCCTTACTGTTCTCATCTCTGCAGGCTTGCGTATACCTATATCCTCAGCCAGTTGGCCAGCTAGTAGGAAAGAGGGTAATTGAGGAGTGTTGTAAGCAGTCCCATGTGGGTCCAATAGGAACTGAATTACACAAGTTATAAAACATTCTCTATGAGAAAGTTAGTGGCCTTAGGATTGGAAGGCGATAGTAAAAATGAAGGAAACAAGGGTCTAATAAGAAGGGGACACATAATCGTCTGCACAAGCACAATGTCCTACAAATGGGCGAAATATAGGACTATTACAATTCCCCTTATTATTATTTGATTGTTTCCTTCCTTTTTACACCACTATTCCCTTACAATCCCCAGACTACTCATATCAGTATATTCTTCATCATCACACATGCGGGGTACGGATCGGAAGCACCAATTAAATTATATGTTTCGATCGAGCGGCCCTTTCTTTTCATGTCAGAAGTTGAGCTTGTTTCAATACATTCTTCTATATCTTGGTGTGAATGGTTTCAAAAATGCTTTTACTATATCCCTCCTCCCCCACCCCACCATCACGATAACTACTACAATGCATTCCAACAGACCGCTAGCTAGCCAAATAGATGTTGTATTGGAATAAATATTTCAAACTGTTTATGTCAGTTCGTAGAAACGTACATGTCGATGCAACATTTTTCTTTGAACATTACAAAAACATGTTGATGGGAATACAGAGGACAGTTAGCATCTAACAACAGTACTAAATGTACATGTATATGACTACGTATCTTCAGATGGCACAGTTACAATCAGCCATGGCTTGCAGGCTGGAAGGACTTACACTTGTACTCTGAAGTAGAGGCTGTCATCCTTCAAATACTGACACTCTTCATCTTCCTCGAGGCCCAGCTGATCATGAAGAATGAAACGAGGGTAACCCCATCCTCCACCCCTCTCATCCCTGAGCACTCTGCTATTGTATTCATCTGCTTCATCTCCCTCATCTGCCTCATCTGTAGTACAATTAATTGTTTCTACATTGATGATCATCATCCCTGAGCTGGTTGAGAAGGGTGATTGTACACTTGTATCTGATTGACCATGTAAGGGTATCATCATTCTCTCCCTTCATAAGGCAGAGGAATGCAGATATGTGTGTACCTTTACCATTACCATGTCCATTGGCATCTACATTGAGGTATGTCTTATAGCCACTGTTATGAGTATAAATCCTGAAATGTATGTTTTATTGTTCACTTTCAACCGATTGAAATGAGGCATCCTAACAACTGTCATATGGATTCTTTTTTCTTGTGTTATCAGCTTTACCATAGCTAGATCAAGATGGTGGCCATAAGAGTTGGCTTTGTGGTCTTCCGTTGCATGTCTTAATGAAGTGTAGGTAAGAGCACACACTTTATTATGAAGGGGAAGGTTTTCACGGATCATATGGTCTCCACAGCCATTAGCACAAGGGGCTAAAACATATCCACATACTTCAAGATGATCTGCAAGCAATCTTAACTCATTTACCCAGGGACAGCCTGTGGACGTACACTTCACACTGAGGTCTTTGACCTTTCTAGCACTCTTTCTATCGGTAAATGCATCCATCATGTGGGGCATTTCCCTGAGGTGCTTTTCTGCTTGTCATAACATGACTTGCAGTACAGCTTGGCACACTCACACTTGGTTTGTTGAGGGTCTCGAGCAGGGAGAAGACAGATGACACAGTAGTCATCATCGTGAGGGACATTAACAAATTCACAATCATATCCACTGTGGAGTTAAATTAATAAGTTTGTGTATGTTTCTTCAAAAGTATGTTTCTTCAAAAGTCTAGGCATGCCCGGTAGCCATGGAGATCACTTACATGTACGAACACAGAACAATAACAAGGGTTTCATAAAAATACAATCATGCAGTTTTGTGGTTTCATTGAATAACAATACTAGGGTTTCGGGTTCGACAAATACCAAAAAATGGTTTGCGTGTTCATAAAAGTCACCGTACAAATGTACATAAAACATTTCACATTAAACTGAAAATGAAGCCCAAAACATACAAGTTGTGGTGGAGGTGTACATACAGTATGGGGGAACTACAACAATAGTCATCTCGGATAACCATGGTGGGTTCATATGAGGGATCACATGTAATGGTCATCTCTCCACATGCAGTGGCTATTGTTGGGTTTAGTAGTGGTGAGAAAGTTGTAAATGAAGGAGAAAGAGTTGGTGTGTGTGCAAGTGTCACTGAACCCGGTTCAAGTTTGGTGATGCTGTTAAACTTCTTTCTTGTCGTAGATCTAATCCCTCTCACTGAAGGTTTGTGTGTGGTGTGTGTGCGTGTGTGTGTGTGTGCATGCATGTGTGTGTGCATGTGCATACGTGTGATACACATTATGCTGTACACAATTGCTTGCATTTGTCTCAAAAATTTTGAAAACATAACAATATGTACCAGGTTATGTTTTAGCGGTGATCTTGGAGCACCTATTGTGTGATGTAATGAAAAAATGAGCTGTAGTAATTTATACATTCTCATGCTGGGATCTTGCATTCTATCTTCCATCTCCGTAGATACGTCTGATGTTTCAGTTCCCCTAACTATCATTGGACCATTTTAAAAATGATGCCAGGACTGTTTGCTTCAATGTAACAGCATTATCTGATTCAGAATTTGAGGGAAACCAGACATTCCTGTATTTCCTCACCGTGAGTGGAGATGAACCACGAGTGATGGTCTCACCCAACACCACAGTGGTCACCATATGGACTACACCAGTAAGATGAGGGCAGGAAGGATTGTGCTGTGGGAAGGGAGGGTAGAGGAGGAGTATGGAGTAAATGATATGAAATACTCAATTTTCCCTACTTACGTAACTTTTGAGCTCTATTAAAACGCATTTTTGGTTACAACAGCTACCAAAAGCGTCCGGCACATCCCCCTCCCGCACCCACCCCCTTTCGGTGAACCACGCCCATTTTCACTTATCTGACTATTCATTATTGGTGCCCCCCCTTTCAAAATTCCTGGATCCGCCCCTGCGCTTTTAGAGAACGAAAATACTCCTGCTCATGTCTCGTACCCAGTCCAACTGTTACTCTCCGCCATTTTTTTTCTTCTTTTACAGGTATTACAATTATCATTATCATTATTGAGTAAATTATTAATTTTAATAACATTAAGGTCCGGGTGAACTGATCGACCTTTCCAAATTTTGACGATTTTAGTCTCACGGAGAAAAAAAAAACTTATGAAACAAGTAAATAACGAGAAAGTTGATAGTATTTAAAAACAAGAGTGACAGAAATTTGACAGGAAAATTGAAATAGGCCCATATTTAGCACACTTGCGTTATAGGCCTATTTCAATTTTCCAGTCAAATTTCTGTCACTCTTGTTTCCGTGCTTTTTGCACCTGCATTAATTAATCCTAAACTTTCTCGTTAGAGACTGTTTTTATTTACTTGTGGTATATAATAAGATAGTACAGTGATTGTGGCTACAGATCTGTGAACAGGAACACCAGCTTTATTTTATGTCTCCACACAATTACGACCATGTGTCTGTTAAATTGGGTCAGGTGCATCAGTTTCTTCTTAGATTGGCATATTCAATATACAAGCCTGGCATGTATGTACATGTGGTTTGATAAAATGCTTTGGTAAGTACTGTTAATTACCTCCATGAAATTACTACTCATTGCAAGAACACTGAGACATAAACGATCATATATGAATTGCTGCAGGGGGAAAACTTCTCTGAAATCCAAGGACTGCATAGTATTTGATTTAGTAGTCCCTAGCATTTTATTGAATTCAAAAAATACTACAATTTTGTTTGTAATTTTCACTGTGGTAAATTAAGCAATGTAAAAAAGTTGCTTATAAGTAAATACATGAATCGAATAAATGCACATTATTATTATTATGTACACTAAAATAAGTCCTATAACAGTCAAGTTAACCTAGATAGGATAGCTCTACAGTTTGCCCTTACTAATGTCAACCCTAGGCGGCTGTACAGGCTAAAAATGGTGATGGACTTTAGTTCATTATTCCTGACGGAGAGACGACCTGCAAGCTTTGATAATGCTTAGTTATTGTTACTTTGTATACTTTGACAACATACACCACTTCTGTTGGTAGTAGGTAGACATCTGGCGGAAAGAAGATGGATGTTATGAATGAGATGTTTTGTGATGGTGGCAGTGATAAATGAACACATGTCATCATTGTGTGTGTGTTTATTATTCTGCCCACATGTATACAAAATAACAATAACTATTTTCTTAAGCGACTTTTTTACATTGCTTAATTTACCACAGTGAAAATTACAAACCAAATTCAGACTAATTGTAGTATTTTCTGAGATAATTTTGAATTCAATAAAATGCTAGTGACTATTGGTTATGACACTGAATGCACTTTTTACAAGAGTACAATCATACAGCTGGATGTCATCAATTGTACTAATCTGCATGCATTTGTGCAGCCAGTGTCATAGTCCCTCAACAATAGCAATGCAAGCTTTGCAAAATGTTAACCTCTGTATGTGCATTGGTTAGCTTCTTAACACACATGACTGCTCCTTGGAAATGATTGCTGAACATCAGATAATCTTGGTAACCATTGCTGGATAATACCATGGTAACCATTGCTGTCTGCAGGGTGCATTGATGATGAAGACATCTTTCTGTGCCGTTACGTACTTCAAAACAGCCTGTGCCACCAACACCTCTATCATCGATTATGTTGTCGAACATGTGGTACCTTTTGCTGATGATGGAAGTGGTGGAACATTGGAACATTTGTAAGGATTGACTATAGCTTCTCCCTCAACCTTTATTACTATTCATGAATTAGCATTTTGAGTAATGTACTTTCTACCTACAATGATACAAGTCCCAATTGAGTGCATCATTGCTGTATTCATGTTTCCAGTAGTCCTCATGGTATACAGCATGGGCATCAATTAAGGAGGTCCTGGATATGGAGGGTTGTCAAAATATTATGAACATGGTAGCAATAGTGGGAAGCAATGGGAGTCATACACACTATACCTTGCAACCAATATCCAATATTTGTTGGTGAAGCTCAGCTTGTTATAGATCTACCTGCCATCATTGCTGCATGTTGGAAAATACGAATTTTTATATACCTCCCCATAAATCAGACCATGCATTGAGTGTCAAGAACTCTATTCTTAGATGCATTCAGGTCTGGTATTGAGGTGGAAATCAGGATGCCCACTTGTCTGGGATGTCACATGTCCTGACACGTTTTCAACCTATTATGAGTTACATGCTACACCAGAGGCAGGAGCTGTTGCTGCTTTGGCAGAGCGGAAAAATATGGCTAAATATGAGACCATAGCACGAACTCATCTATCCCGCCCCATTGCCATCGAGAACTCAGGTGTCTTTGGCCCACATGCCTCTGCAACACTATGCGGTTTGGCCAGCCAAATAAGAAAAGCATCCAGTGAGCAAAACTCAAAGGCATCACTGCTATGCAGAAAGAGTGTTTGTTTCTTATTCATTCCAGTTGCTGGCAATGCAAACAAGTTAAACAGAATTTGACTTGTTGTATTCTGGGCTTAATAATTAATAATAAACTACCCCCCCCCCCCCCCCCCCCAGATACTGGAACAAAAAAATAAACAACAGAAAATAACGCGAGGAAGTAGGGGGATAAAAATTGATAAGCACTCTTAGCAATCACACACAATTCTCTAGATAATCAATGATTCAGACACACTTCTTGGCAGCAGCATGTAGCTGGTCCAAGGTCAGGTCAGAAGGGAGCACCTGCCTCTTCAGCCACCCCTCGGCCTTGCCTGTCACCAGCTCCCACTCCTCTTGCTTGTCTTGGTGTCTGGTTTGCATTACGCACAGAGCCAACACAGTGGCCCAGACTGTGGCCATCACGCCCACGCAATTCACAGGACACGCCCCTTCCAGCTCGCTCCTCCCCTTACCCAATTGGTGGGCGAGGCTGTCGTCCAGATGCCACGAACCGTCTGCCTGTTGGAGAATGACCAGGGCGGACAGACTGGTCTGGGGCTGAGGGGCACGCCGGCTCACAGGAGAATCAGGAGGTGTGGGGAGGCCAAACTCATCAGCAGAGAGACTATAACTGCATGTTGCCATGATCTCAGGTGATGAATCACGCAAGGTCTCACGTGCTAATGAATTGCGCGGTCTACGCGAGTTCCCAAACCACCCTGAAAATAACCCCGAAAAAAAGCCGCCCGACTTCTTGGTGCTGGCAGCAGACCTTTGGAAGCTCATTGCCGACTGTCTGAGGTCATAAGCTCTATCAGATAGGTCCTCCAGCATATCTCCACGTTGCAGTACATGGCTAATGTTTGACTGCACCACACTGTTTGCGCACGCAGCACCTACCTGAGAAGTCTGATAGTTAACTCCACCTCCACAAGATTCATTGGGAGTTACCACGTCCCAGGTCTTCATTGGACCCCTCACAGGCTCCTTGTTCCCTTCGTCCACTGCAATGTAGGCCGTGTGGGAGGAGACCACGCCCATTTCCTTACTCAGTTCCACTATGTCCTCCCTTCTTCTGTTGCCTCGTTCCCAGTCCTTAATAAGGGCCTTGCCTGCTAGATGGTGGACGGTTGGAAATTCGGAGGGAGTGGAGTCTATGTTGAATGAGATGGTGTGTTCAACACTAGCTCCAAGCATCAATCCCTTTAGCATTGCAACCCCGCTAGCGTGGGACGTGGGTGTGGTCTTTGGACTCATAATCCCGTATATCACTAACTTCTCTCCGTTGAAAACGGATGGAATGGTCTCGGGACTCTGGAGCATTTCAAATTCTGTTGGCACCTTAAACTCCACAACCACATCAGTAACAGCAGGTTGAAGAGCCCTCTTAAGACTTCTGATCACCTGATAATGAATTTAAAAAAAAAAAAAGATTCCAATTTCTATTCCAATGGTGACAAACATGTAGTGTTAACTTTGCCCTGTAGAACTCTACTGGTGTTACCGTAACCCTATGTGCCACCCTAATAGTGTTGCAGTAACCCCAAGAGGCTACGATAATGTCTATGTGCTCCCCTAATTTGGTGGTGCCATAACTCACCTTGGCTTGCATCCTCTCTCCCTCCTTTACAAACTCAGATGTGCCTCCGCCTGCCTTGGCCAGTCCCTCCACCAGATCTGTCGAGGCCCCAGACCCAATACCAAACGTGAAGCATCTATAATCAAACAGCATGGCATGAAACTTTAACGCTGGTCTGGGAACCAAACATACCTTGCTGTATGAGCGTTCTTCCTTACACACTCGATACACTGCTGCGTGTTGCTCACCGACCCATCAGTAAGAACAAAGACCTGCCTTGGCAGTCCGGGGCGAGACTTCAGAGAGAAGATGTGCTCCAGGGGTGGGAGGAGCTCTGTGCCCCCTAGGTCCGCCTCCACAGTCTGGGCGTGGGACACCGCCTTACTCAGGCTGTCCTGGTTGTAGGGGAGGCTGGAAGGGAACAAGTCCACATAGCTGGAGCCAAAGCCGATGATGTTGAAGAAGCAACCCTCCCTCAGGCTCTTAAGGAAGAGGATGAGAGTCTCTCTGGCGCTGTTGATGTAAGCCCCAGACATGCTGCCGCTCCTGTCCAAGAGGAAGAAGAACTCTCCCGCTGCCTCCAATGCCGGGAACTCTGGGTAGAAGGTAACCATGACAACTGGTCCAGACATGTAGCCCTTCTTGGCTGTATCGGATTGTGCACCTCCCTCCACTAGAACAGCTGGCTTGTGTGGTTCCCTGTGCTTGATGAGGATGACCAGGTCCTTCTCTAGGTTGCCCTCCAGTAGTGTCACGGTCACGCCCTCGCCGTCTCTGCTCGAACTGATCGAGTGGGTGGGTGACGTCACCGCTTCCACCTCCGAGGCGTTGTGCACCGTCATGGTGAACCCGCTCACGCCAGGCCCGTTGGCGCGCTTCACGTCCGCGCCCCCCTGTATGGGCGCGGCGGGGTCACTAAAGCCCGCCGGCGCGTACCTCGGTTTCAAGGAGGCGGGGAGCGAGAATCGGACCCCGCCCTCGGCATCGACAGGGAGGTCTCCCACCAGTTTGAGGTGGACCTCTGCGTCCGTCCTAGGGGGGAGGTTCCCCAGGCTCACGCTGAACACGTCCCCGCTCTTTTCCTCTCCCAAAGCGGCCGTCTGGCCGCTGGCAATTGCGTCGTCGTAAATGGCGCGGGCCTCCTCCTTCTCGTGCAGCTGGGCCTTGACCCTGCGCCCGCCCAACACCGCCGTGAGGCCTACCACGGCGTGCGACTGCTCCACGGGGAACCGAAACACCACCTCGGCTGGGTCGTCCGAGTCGTTCGTATACAGGAGAGCCGTCTCGAGACCGGTGACGTAACCTTTTACATCTGCACGGACTTGGATGGATTTGAGCGGGAGGGAAGAGTTTTTGTTCGTTACCATTAGCCCTGCCATCTTTGCTTAATGTAGTGGGTGATGTAATAATCCACCCACTGCTTCGGCACAAAAGGCTACGCCCCTTGATACGAAAATTTTTCATAGCCACGGACGTATAATTACGACCCTAGTAACACACCTGTTCTTCTTGATAGACCTTTTTGTATAGACCGTTCGATACAGTGCCAGCGTTGTCTATGTACAGTTTCTACAATGTCTATCGGTATTAATGATGTGCATCTCTGGCGCTAATCTTTCAATCCTGGATGCATTAGCTTTCAAAGCCACTGGGTGATCTTGACCTAGGTGCCCTGGTAAATTTTCCGCCCTTATAAAGTACCTTGAAATTTTAACAGTGTAAAGCCGGTATAGGTTTTTTCTATATTCTTCAATGTCATCTCGTGCATAGTGCCGTGCATGTATTCTACTAGAAGTATATTGCTAGTTATAATTCTACTAGAAGTTGTGAGCCTTCAGAATATTGTCATTTTTAGCGCTATCACCCACGATGCCATATTCAGTGTATTGACTTGATGCAACTATTTTTCTATGTATTAGTAAAGATGAGATTGCACTCAGGACGCATGCTACATGAAACCTCCTGCAAGGGGGCCAAGGATGCACCCAAACAAGGCTATTATGTCAAAAAGTCTCAGCCCCGGCCGCTGTTCTCCACGAGACAGCACCCTGCATATAGTGCATGGCCTATCCATTCCTGCATATGGTATTCAAGCAATGTGGCCTGAGTGGAACCAACCAAATGTCCAATGCAGACAGCTGTTGCTACGATGCCATCCATCAGTTTGATCAAACGTACCTCCAAAAAGGCAGTTGAAGACAGAAGAGGCACCTTCACCCCGTTTGTCCTTTCTGTGGACGGACTACTACACAAAGAGGCTAGTCACTACCTAAAGCACATGGCCACTGCTCTGTCTTCCAAGTGGGACAAAGCCTATTCCATTACCAGCAGCTATGTCAGATCACAGCTTGCTTTTGCAGGGGTTCGAGCAGTGAGCCTCTGTCTCTGAGGATCCCACATCAAATGGAGAAGTGGGCTGGGGTTTGATGATGGTGCTCCTCTGGCCTCATTCATGGATTAAATTTATTGTCTTATTGTTTCTCTTTTTTTAAAATTACTTATCATCTAATTGTATGTATTTCATGTTTTTATTTTATCCTCATGGTTTCATATTTATCAACGTACCTCCAACTGTACCTATTTTGTAGGTTTATAATTCCCGGCCCCAGGCTTTTCACCTTAGTATGCATAATAGCATACTCTTCCAAACTATTTTAAAAAGTAACAAGAGTGGACCCCTACACCTGGTCACCCCGTGGTAACCCCTGGGCGTAGGGTGTGTACCTCTCTGTTCGACTGAATCTGCTGAGTGACACCACCAAGTCAACAGAAGCCAGAATGGAGATTAGTTTATCGGTAGGTGGCGTTAGAGCTGTCACGAGGGCTCGTTCAACCTTCGCTATCATTTATGCGAATGCCGAAACAGTCTCGCACAAGAGGAACCGGCCTTACGTACATGCTGTGAACATGTACCACTCTCCGCGAGCTTGGTCGTGGGGAGGAGATGGTGAGGGACCCCAAGCCACTGAAACACCATACCTCAACCATAAGGTCTTGCCAACACTCGCTAACCCTGCAAAAGCTTTTGCTCGAATGGAGCAATTTATAGCAATCAGGCAGCGAACCGTAACGATTGTGGGTTTCTATCTTTAATCGATAGAAGTAACAAATAAATTAAACGAGATAAAAACTATCTCTACGAGAAGAGTTGCAAGGAAAGGCCATAATGGTGTAAAGGGCAAGGGTTTACTGACTGGGAAGGGAAAATGAATTCTCACACATCGATATAAAAATATGACATGCACGTACTAATATAGGTCAATTTCATTTTCACTTTTGTCAGTAAACCTTGTTCCTATGCTTTTTACATCACTATGGCCTTTTATTCCTGTAGATACGTCAGTGTACAAGAGTCATGCATGGCATGCATGTGTACACGGCAAGTATTCAGCTAGTTATACACGCACAATTTCAGTTAGCCTTTTCCATAACCACATTGATAGTAAATTTTCAAGTGAACAGAATAAAGAAACATCGACTAATGCACACAACAGTGTGTAATAGCTTGGGAAACCTGGCCTTACCATCTAACATTTTTAGCTTACCTACTTCTGACAAAAAAAAATGCAAGTTCTGGGTTTAAGGAAAATATTAATGTGCCTGTCAGTGTCAGTATGCAGTGTAGCACTGTATTTACATTAACACATAGTTTAATTACATAATGATTATATAGCCTTTTGAAACTGTCACTGTCATACATTACATTTGTAGCTCACTTCTATCACTTGAAACTCCTGTATCCACGCCTTGTCGATATGATAGTCTCTTTTCGGCCGTTTCTTCATTGAAGGGGGCTCATCTCGTTCGCTATACTGAATCCCTGCATGCAAAAACAACTGCGCCACAGCATTTAGTATGTAGAGCTGTGCAGAGTCTGCATATCAACCGTATGCAGACGGGTATCATTGAAGTGTTCATATGCAGACGTCTGCAAACAAACACTTCAACAATACTCATCTGCCTATGGTTGGTATGCATGCAGACTCTCAGTGCACAACTCTGCATACTAAATGCTGTGGCGCAGTGAAATGCTTGAACAGCTGTCAATCACGGGTGCATGTTTCATTGCATTGAAAAAAATGGACATTAGCCTTGTCCCGACTTTTACCTACGTAACAAGTCGCACGGCTATGGAATTTGAACCATTAACCAGACACTAAGTATATACGCTTCGTTACAAACACAGACACGCATGCACATATAGCCACGTGACCACCTTCGATATCATCGTGAAGCATCGTGCAGTGCATGTTCCTATCCCGAGTTATGCGTGGTCAAAAGAAAAAGGAGGAGGAAGAGGATCGAGGAGAATAATTCCGGGACTGGGTACGAGGACGGGCAGTACCCTTTTTGTTCTCTACAAGACTACAACCACGCGGTTTTTTAAATATAAAACAAACGACGAAATTACTCGCTTTCGTCTTCTCGTTCGATCACAGCGACTAGCTAAACGATCCGATCGTCAGGAGTCTCGTTATATACGAGTCGCGTGATAATCAGGTCAAATTCTATATGGAGCGAAACTTCTATATGCGGGCCCACATATCAGACCATGTATTGATTGTCCTGCTAGTTCTTGTTAACAGCACAGTCTGTACCAGAGCAAGACTCAGAGCAGTATCAGCCAGTAACGCTAATGCCTGGTTGAGAGCTATTCCTAATGACTTAGCTTTTGAGCCTCAAGAGATGCAAGTCCTATTGAAATGGTGGCTAGGTCTACCTGTCTCCTCAGCTGACAGTAAATGTCCCTTCTACTCAAGTGCCCTTGATCCAGATTGCCACCACACCCTTACATGTCGTTCTGGAGGGGACATCATTGCACTGCACAATAAGCTGAGAGAAAGTTTTGCCAATCTGTGCTCCAAAGCATGCTTATCTCCTCAACTGGAGAAAGGTCCAGGCTTAGACTTTTCTAGGCCAGCTGATGCGCTGGTGCCAAACTGGTCCCTCTCCAACCCTGCAGCTTTTGACCTGAAAGTCATCTATCCTCTTAATACTGACATGGTTCTGGAAGCAAACTTGGCTTCAGGCAACTCTGCAGACGTTGGTCAGATTAGAAAACATGCCAAAAATGATCAGATGTGTGCAAGGTTGGATGGACATGCATTCCATTATACCAATGAAAGGGGGCGGGGGGGGGGGCACGTGCCCCCGGTGCCCCCCCCCCACCCTGGATCCGCCACTGAATGTACTGCCTCTGCTGGCTGTCACACTGATGAGGCAGAATGCAAGAGCCATTCTCCTCAGATGTGCCCGTGCTTCCCTTCATGAGTATTAAACTTAATTGTGTTATCATTATTATCTTTACTTTATTATTTCTTGTATGTAATTCATTGCTTCTAGGCGCAAGATTGCCTCAAAGATGCTTTCTAAATTGGAAGAGGTTGCCAGTATTGATCCTCAGGTAGCTCCTATCCTTGTGCGTTTGTGTGGTGGCTTCTGCAAAATGGTGCATGTGGCTCGAACAACACCCCCTCACCTTGCCTTTAGCTCCCTGGAGTCCTTTGACAGTGATGTCAGGATGTGTTTTTCAAACTGTGTAGCCACGGACATTTCTGATGTAGCCTGGAAACAGGCTCAACTCTATGGTGGCCTTGGTCTGCGCTCAATTTCACACCATTCCTGTGCAGCATACATTGCATCACTGAGCTTTTCTGGCCTGGGGAGTGCTGACAACCCTCACCTGACGCGGTCAATTGTCAAGTACAATGGTTTGGTCTCACCTCCGATGGCATCTCTGTGGAGTCTATTTTAGCTTCCCCGATCCCACAGAGAATCTTGTCTCAGAGGTTGGATGACCACTCTTTTGGGCTTGTAATTGCAGCTGCAACTGACGCAGACAAAGTACGTCTTCTTTCTACATCTGCACCCCACGCAGCCTCTTGACTCTCAGTTGTGCCTTCTATAGGTCTTGGGCTACATTTAGATCCCAATGAGCTTCAGATAGCAGTGAAGTGGTGGTTGGGCTTGGACACTTCCAGAGGCTCTTCATGTGGTCTCTGCCCTGATGTGACATTAATTGGACCCTCTGGGCCATCATGCAGCTACCTGCCGGCGTGGTGGCGATGTAGTTATACGTCACAATAGGTTGCGTGATGTCTTTCTGAGCTTTTGCCACCAAGCCCACATTGCAGCAAGGTTAGAAGCTGGAAGTGGCCTCACTCCAGGACTGGATCGCGCTCGCCCAGCTGATGTGCTAGTGAGGGACTGGGCTCAAGGCAAGCCGACGGCCTTTGACATCACGGTCACATCTCTTACCCCTGCTATTTTGGCTGAGGCAAGTAGGAGGGTGGGTGCTGCTGCTGAAGCTGCAGAAAACAGAAAGCACACAGCCAATGATCCTAAATGTGCTGAACTAGGCTGGAGGTGTGTGCCTCTAGCAGTAGAAACTTACTGCAATTGGGGTGAGGAAGCAAGAGGAACCTTTGCTCTACTGGCCACACGCTTGACCTTTGGCTCTTCCTCATTTTTTAAAGCCAGGGTGATCAGTGACATGTTTGGAAGGTTGAATATCACCCTGGTGAGAGCCATAGCAAGGGCCATACTGGCTAGGACTGTGATCCCTTCTGACTTTAATTAAATAATAATAATATGTTGGTGTGCTGTATGGTTCTATATGTGCATTTGTTCCTTTCATGTATCATCATAAGATGAATGAGTTGTGTTAATTGTGAATAACATAAATAATTATTACATGTAATTATTCTGTGCATTGTTTTTTACGCATTATTTTGTTTATAATAAAACATACTAATTAGTGTCATATTTAACCTGCATATAGCCTTGTGCAAAAATGTGCTTGCACTCTTATCTATAACAGCTTCTGCTTCTGGTCATTTGGACTGAGAAGTAGTCCATCAGTGTGACAATGTACCTATTCCCCTGAGCAGTCACTGGGAGGGGGCCCGATTAGGTCGATGCCAACCTGTGACAAATATTGTGCATTGATCACAATACCACTAGCGAATATCCTGGTCCCAAACCTCGGACTTCACAGCAATTGGATGAAGAGCTCCATTAGCCTTAACGAATTTCGCAACGTTGTAGCGCTGACATACATCGCATGTTTTGACAAACTGGCGGATCTCAAATTGCATCGTTAAAGACGATAATCTATTGCCAATAAGATAGGGCAGCTGCTGCTTAGGGGGACTAGTACTGTCATGCCTAGAGGTGACATTTAGGCCTAGGCAGCTGTGTACAATGGTGCCAAGGCACGAATGTCCGGGGGGTGGGGGACAATTTTTTCATGGGGACAACATACCTCGATCCGACACCGGTATATCGAACGATTCGAGGTTCGAATCGGTTCGATGTTCGGTTCGAACCTTTCTACCGCCCATTAAATACTCATTGCGTATAAAAACCATCACCAATAACTGTATGATTCGCTGCAAAATATACATGTGTTTGTGCGTCCGCGTTTATAGTGCAAAAGTAGAACCGAAAAAATCAGTCAAATACATACTGAAGTGCATATACGTGAAAAACTTGCTTTATTCGCCATATATGAGATCGTGAAAGCAACATTTGTGCATCTTTTGCACAGAGATAACAGGGGCGCATACAGGATTTTCCAAAAGGGGAGGTTGAGACCCGCGGTACGAAATGCGGGGGGGGTGTCCGCTTCAGGTCCGATACGAAAAGCGGGAGGTGGGGTGGGGGGGGGGGGGGGGGTGCTATCCGCTTCAGGCCCGATACAAAAAGCGGGGGGGGGCTACTTAGCAGAAGAGGGGGGAGGTACCTTATATGAAAGGGGGGGTTGCAACCCCCAAACCCCCCCCCCCCCCCCCCCCCCCCCCTTCCGCCTCTGGATTATATATATAATCTCTGCAAGCAGTGAGGGAGGAGGTGGTGACGATCGCAAGTGATGGTTAATTAAGTTATAAAATTCTTTTTTCCTCACGTGTTTGATTCGGACAGCGATGACCTTGGTGTCTCCAGCAAAGAACGCTGAATGGTGAGCTACTTACATAACAGACCTTACACTGTAAACATGTAACTAGACTTAGGAGCGATTGCATTTCCTCCGTGGTATCTTTTGCAGCGCCCAGAAATGTACTTAATATGAGTACTCGACGCCGTACACGTGCCAGTGTGTGTGCTTTTATTAGATAAACTTGTATCAGTTGTATGTGTCTCACTTATCTTTGCAGTAGTTTCAAGACGTGAAAATCTGCGAGCTTAACATAGCAGGAACTAACTTTGCCCAACAGTATCTGTATAAGGCCGGTTCAAACACGTAACTTAAAAGACAGCTTCAATCAGATCCTGCAGCTGACGTTCGTGAAGAAGCTCATCCACCCAACGTTTTGACTTCCATCGTTCCCGCTGTAGCTAGTTAGCAATCCTTTTTCGTCCCTGTAATTGCCAGCGTCTTCATCGAATTCATATATTTTTCAAAAATCAACCAGTCTAGCTATGAACTTTAGGCCGTACAAACTTGATTATTAGTTTCTCGTCCGCCGAAAGATGCAGGCGGGGGTGGTTTTACTTATTTCTTTATCGTTTTTAATTTTTATTTTGCACGCCTACTAAAACTTTTAGCTATAGCAGCATTCAATTTCAAAGTAATGATCATCGATAAAGTAATTGAACAAATACCAGAGATCATATATATACAAGTATATAAAAACATTCTCTAACGAGAGAGTTGTTGGTATATAGGATTGACCAATGGTGGTGTAAAAAGCACAGGACAGAAATTTTACTGGAAAATTGAAATAGGCCTATATTTAGCCCATATTGTGAGTGTGCTAAATATAGGCCTATTTCAAAATTTCTGTCACTCTTGTTTCCGTGCTTTTTACACCACCATTGGTCAATCCTATATACCAACAACTCTCTCGTTAGAGAATGTTTTTATATACTTGTTTCATAAGTTTTTTTTCGCCCTATCGTTAGTCAATAATCAGTATGTCTTTTTAAAATAAGAATTAGTAGAATGTATGATGATGTGTCCTCGCTCGCACCCTCTTCTTCTTCTTCTTCGGGGCCATCCTCCTCCCCGGCCTCCTCGCCATGCTGGTTCTGGCCAGGCGGGCCAGGGTGGCAGTCACCATGCAGGTCAGGGGGGGCAGTACTGCTGGTGGTGGTGGAGGCAGCACTGCTGGTGGTAGCGGGGGCAGCACTGATGGTGGTGGTGAGGGCAGCACTGGTGGTGGTAGTGGGGGCAGCACTGCTGGTGGTGCCGGCGGGAGCACCGGAGGGGGCAGCACTGCTGGTGGTGGTGGGGGCAGCGTTTGTGGTGCCGGTGGGAGCGCAGGCGGGGGCAGCGCTGCTTCAGGCGGTGGCGGGGTGAAGGGGAGAGGAGTCGGAGGATGAATGTAGTCATCCTCTTCCTCCTCTGACCCCTCATTGATGAAAAAACCTCTGATGTCTTCAGCTGCCATCTACAAGTACGTGACAGAGAGTATGATTAAATTTTTACCTCTTTCTTTTTTCAAGCAAAGTGCAAAGCCTAGAATCTACAGAGTATTATTAAATATTTACCTCTTTTTGCAAAGTGCACTATTCAGCGGGTGAATGACTTTTATACCTTGCAGAGTCTTAACACGTGTGTAGACTGTGCTATAATTCTATTGGTCCAATTCCATCATAGAAATGACAGGGAGGGAAGGGGTATATGTGTATCAGTTGTGCTAAAAATCTATTGGTCAAATTTGATCCAGTAAAAATGCTCCCATCTAAACATGGAGGTGTAGCCGACTTGCGTATAGATGGATAGTGTGGGAACTCAGGAAATGAACTACATGGCTCAGTGTAAATTGATAAGTAAGGAAGCCTTATCAGATTAAAACAATCTCTACTGTACACACAGTTGAGTCACCATGCATGCTTTTGTGAATAGTTTTGTGCAGATCCGTGCTGTACATAGTCGGGCGGGCCCTACTACCGCATTTGGTCAGGCAGTAGGGTGACAAGCCCGACCAAACGCGGTAGTAGAGCCGCCCGACTATGCTGTACAAATGTTGCATGCACAGCTTTTAAATGTTTATTAATACCGCGTCCACGAGTAAAGTGGGTCCGAATTAGGGGGAAACTAAAAAACTAAAAGATCCGCTAGCAACAGAATCACAGGTACTAGTTGTAATATAAGTAGAGTAACCTTTTACACTATGTTCACATTATAATTTATAAGAGCTGCAACTATCACAGTTTTGATGCACGCACTTTAAATAAACTAGTTCGGTACTACGCTTATCATTTTATCATTTTACACCCCTTGCCTTCTTTACTGTAAATTCATAAGCATGCATAAGCCATCTATATCAATGCAGCTCTTGGTTTCTCTGAAAATAAAAATTACATATGCATGCAGACTCGCAAAGCAGCGTGCAAAGCAGCAAAGTTAAACCGCATGCGGTAATGTATAGCGTTCTATAAGACACGACAGAGCACATGCACACAGTTAAAAAAATACATTGCGTACGACTGAAAATCGATTGAAATGTGTAAAAGTGCAACTTGGCTTATACAATGTGATTATTGCCGTTTTTCGACGATGATGAATTAAGGTTTTATCGGAACAGACCCCTTTCATATCGCCGTATTTGTAGCATCCAGCGAGCTGAATGATCTCTCACAAAATGCATCCAATGCCGTCTCAAGAGTTGTACTTTCACATTCGTGTTATTGAAAACAAAAATACTCATCAGCGGACCTTTTAGTTTTTTTACTTCCCCCCAAAATGGCCTAAATTTACCCACTTTACTCGCGGACGCGGTATTAATACAACATGCCATAACATACCTTTGGGTGGTAGTGGTAGTTCTGTGACCCCTGCGGTACAGCGTCCTCTCGGCAGCACATTTAGCCAATCGGACAACGGGGTCATTCCAATACCGACTCCTTTTAGATGCTTTAATGGCAGCTGAATTGTCCTCGTATTTCTGCCTGTTAGCAGCGCGGTTTCCCTCGAGGTACTCTTCATATCGCCGCCTTTTAGCAGCACGGTTCTCCTTGAGGTCTTCTTCATATAGCCGCGTTTTAGCAGCACGGTTCTCCTCGAGGTCCTCTTCATATCGCCACCGCCTTTTAGCAGCACGGTTCTCCTTGAGGTCTTCTTCATATCACCGCCTTTTAGCAGCACTGTTCTCCTCGAGGTCCTCTTCATATAGCCGTCTTTTAGCAGCACGGTTCTCCTCAAGGTCCTCTTCATATCGCCACCGCCTTTTAGCAGCTCGGTTCTCCTTGAGGTCTTCTTCATATCGCCGCCTTTTAGCAGCACGGTTCCCCTTGAGGTCTTCTTCATATCGCCACCTTTTAGCAGCATGGAGGTCCTCTTCATATCGCCGCCTTTAGCAGATCACTTAGATTCAATATCTGCATTGTAGTTGTCACATACAGAGGCCTTCTTCTTTTCGGGATCGGCCTCTTGTAGAGCGCTCAGGCTTTAGCTTTGTTCTCGTCTTTTTCTGGAGGTATTTCGCTCGTTGCTTAGACACTTCTTTTGATTACACGAAGGCATTTTTAGAAAAACAATTTCACTATGGCCAAAGGAACAACTGAACTGCACCAAATACATTTAGTGCAGGTTAGAGACCTAAAATTATTACAAAAATCTATTATATACATTATTAAATAGAACTTGATATGTGTCTATATCACATGTAAGGATAACGTGCCGGCAAATTTCGAAGCGATTGGTACTATTCCCGTCCTTCTAAACCGTTCCTAGCTCGAGTTATACCTTCCTAAGAAGAAGATGAAGAAAACGACAATGGAGAATTATTTTAGGACTGGGCACGAGAAACAGGAAATTGTTTGTTACTCTATAACCACACCGTTTTATGACACGGAACTAACGTAGAATTGTAGATTGTTGTGCTCTCATTCCATCGCGATAAAGAGATTAGCGATCCGTTTCTCCGTTGTCCCTCCAGACGCTAGTGAAGTTTTATTAATGACATTCATCAACCCTCAATCAATCCTATATTGAACCTGCTGCCACAGATTCAGATGATGTTTAATTACTTTATCGTTGATCATTACTTTGAAATTGAATGGTATAGCTAGAAGTTTTAGTAGGCGTGCAAATACATATACTTTGCAAAAAACACATGCACGAATTAGAGCTCTTTTAAAAAAAACAGACATGTCATTACAATGCAAAATAAGACATCCACAAAACAAATGGGACAGTTCACAGTCTTCTTTGATACGTTCCTTGGTTTGGTTGCACACTGAACACATGGGGTATGAAGACTCAGAGACTTTGACAAAGTCTGCTGTTGTAGCACAGCACACACATATGTCCTCAAATCCAGAAGGAAAATATATAATACTTCAATTCATCCCCACATCGGTGGGGATGTAATTGAAGTATTATTGACTCCGATGTCTTTGTTGATTCTGTCACCAGGCACATCTTGGTGTTCATGTTGTCATTGGTAGCAACTTGACACCTGATGGTTTTCGATCCTGCCCAGCTAATGTTTTGGTTCGTGATTGGATTACTGGCAGGTTTGCTGCCTTTGATTTCACTATGTCATCCCCTCTCTCTGTTGCCTCACTTAATCAAGCATACATCACATCAGGCTTTGCAGTTCTATCAGCTGAAACACGAAAGCACAAGGCTAATGGTCCCAAGTGGAGTGAACTATGGTCCCTCTGGTAGTCGAGACCTATGGGATTTGGGGCAAGGAGGCTAGGGACACATTCTCCCGTCTAACAACCTGGCTTGCCATTGGGTTTCCAAAATCAAAGAGTAGCTGTGTGTAAGAAATATGCAGCAGGCTTAATCTAACCTTGACCAGATCTATTTTAAGAGCAATAATGGTCCGGACTCTCGTATCTTATTCAGTCAGTTTTTTATTTTTTTACTTAAAAAATTTGATGAACACATGTGGCGGATTTCTAAGCTTTAAAAGTCTTAGAATTTTTTTTCTGTAGAGCAGTAAGCAATGCAATGCTGTAAAAAGTATGATTAACAATGAATGTAGTTTGATTGAGCCAAAGAGCGTGGCCCCATGTTACGTCCTTGAACATTTCGTGAATGAGAGAGCAATGTCAAGCAAAATCAGGTCACATGGAATTTATATAACTGATGATTTGAATGGACCAACAACATTGGTGTTAGGTTCCTGCAACTAAAAATGTATTTGTATCCATATCACCTGGCTGGGATAATCATATTGCAAATTGAGTTCCATCTCCAGCCCTACTAATAATAGGCATTAAATAAATGACAAGTTGTAAATTTGAAATCCTGCCACCCTCAAAATTTGTGTATGTTTCTCATAAAACTACAATATTCATTCATAGTGTGCCTGCAACCAGATTACTAAACCAGATTGATGGTCCTATTGGTTGTGGCCTTAAGAGGTCAGGGTTACAGTACTATACAGTGGCGCCTCGGTTATTGCGACAAATTGCATATCCCACATTGGGAAAATATGCCCCGATGTTATCTAGGGCCTGTGTTCCTAGAGATTGCTACAACCCACCACTAATATACTGTACGCACACCTCCCCCATACTGTACGTACACATCCCCCATACTGTATGCACACCTCCCCCATACTGTATGCACACCTCCCACATACTGTACGCACACCTCCCCCATAATGTATGCACACCTCCCCCATACTGTATGTACACCTCCCCCATACTGTATGCACACCTCCCCCATACTGTATACACACCTCCCCCAGACTGTATGCACATGCCTTACTACGCCTCTATCTTACTATGCCTATCACTACAGCTAGCGGAGAGAACCTTTTCAGTTCTCAGGTGTGTCTAAAAACCTATCTTCGATCAACAATGTCACAAGTGAGGTTGAGTAATGTTATCCTCCTTCACATCCACAAGGATATAACTGATTTATTGGACTTAACTGATATTGCCCATGTCTTTTCTATGGCAAATGAAAGAAGACAACGATACTTTGGAAAATTCAAATAGATAGCGGAGTATTTAGGAAACACTTTTTTTTTTACTCATGCATGTATGATGCTGTGCTACTTCCACCGTTATTATAATCCCATGAAAATACAACGTGATATTTAGTTTCATTTTCAATTCATTGCTTGATCACATGGGCCCCCCCAATCTTATCCAGCTTCCTACGCCTATGAGCTATGAACTTTAGGCCGTACAAACTTGATTATTAGTTTCTCGTCCGCCGAAAGATGCAGGCAGGCGGTAATCATTCATTTTCATTATTACTTTATCCTTTTTTTTAAATTTAATTGTTTAATTACTTTATCGTTGATAATTACTATGAAATTGAATGCTGCTATAACTAGAAGTTTTAGTAAGCGTGCAAATATGCAAAACAAAACACATGCACAAAATAGAACTCTTTCTTCAAAAAATGACATGTCATTACAATGCAAAAAAAGACATCCATGAAACAAATGGGACAGTTCACTACCTTCTTTGATAGGTTCCTTGGTTTGGTTGCACACTGAACACATGGGGTATGAAGACTCAGAGACCTTAACTAAGTCTGCTGTTGCAGCACAGCGCACACATATGTCCTCAAATCCAGCAGAAAAAAAAATACTTCAATTACATCCCCACATTGGTGAGGATGTAATTGAAGTACTATGGACTCCAATATCTTTGTTGATTTCTGTCACCAGGCACATCTTGGTGTTCATGTTGAAGTTGGTAGCAAGTTGACACCTGATGGTTCTCGATCCCGCCCAGCTGATGTTTTGGTTTGTGATTGGATTTACTGGCAGGTTTGCTGCCTTTGTTTCACTGTGTTATACCCCCTCTCTGTTGCTTCACTTAATCAAGCAGGCTTCGCAGCACTATCAGCAGAAACATGAAAGCACAAGGCCAATGATCCCAAATGCAGTGAACTAGGGTCCCTCTTGCATTCCATACTATGAGAATTGGAGGGAAGGAGGCTAGGGACACATTTTCCTGTCTAGCAACCCGGCTTGCCATTGAGTTTCCAAAATAAAAGAGTAGCTGTGTGTACGAAATATACAGCAGGCTTAATTTAACCTTGACCAAACCTATTGCGAGAGCAATAATGGTCCGGACTCTCATATCTTAATCAGTCTGTTAATTTTTTATTTTTACTAAATAAAGAGTGAACAGATATGGCAGATTTGTAAGCTTTAAAAGTCTTAGAATTTTTTCTGTAGAGCAGTAAGTGATGCAATGCTGTAAAAAGTATGATTAACATGGGAATGAATGTAGTTTGATTGAGCCAAAGAGCGTGACCCCATGTTACGTCCTTGAACGTTCCGTGAATGAGAGAGCAATGTCAAGCAAAATCAGGTCACATGGAATTTATATAACTAATGATTTGAATGGACTAACAACAATGGTGTGAGGTTCTTGCAACTAAAAATGCATTTGTATCCATAGCACCTGGCTGAGATACCACACTGAAATGCCTTACATCAAGTTCCATCTCTACTGATAATAGACATTGGAAAAATATGCCTCGATGTTATCTAGGGCCTTGTGTTCCTAGCGATTGCTACAACCCACCGCTAATATAATATACGCACACCTCCCCCATACTGCATGCACAACTCCACCACAACTTGTGATATCTTTTATGTGCTTCATTTTCTAAATGTTTTATGTACATTGGTACGGTGATTTGTTATGAACACACAAACCTGTTTTTGGTATTTTTCTTACCCGAAACCGTAGTATTGTGAAACCACAAAACTGCATGATGGTATTTTTATGAAACCCTTAAAATTATTCTGTGTTCGTAGGTAATCTCCATGGTTACCAGGCATGCCTAGACTTTTGAAGAAACATACACAAACTTATTGATTTACCTCCACAGTGTTGGTGGATATGATTGTGAATTTGTTGACGTTCCTCACGATGATGACTACTGTGTCATCTGTCTTCTCCCTGCTCGAGACCCTCAACAAACCAAGTGTGAGTGTGCCAAGTTGTACTGCAAGACATGTTATGACCAGCAGAAAAGCACCTCAGGGAAATGCCCCACATGTCGCCAACCACTGGATGCATTTCCCGATAGAAAGAGTGCTAGAAAGGTCAAAGACCTTAGAGTGAAGTGTACATCCACCGGCTGTACCTGGGTAAATGAGTTAAGATTGCTTGCAGATCACCTTGAAGTATGTGGATATGTTTTAGCCCCTTGCGCTAATGGCTGTGGAGACCATATGATCCTTAACAACCTTCCCCTTCATAATAAAGTGTGTGCTCTTAGGAAACACACGTGTAAGCATTGCAAGTCCAAAGGGACATATAAGGAGATGACTGGTGGCCATCTTGATGAGTGTCCTGATTACAAAGTTCCCTGTCCCAACAATGGATGTAGAGTTAGCATTAAAAGGAAGCAGATGAATTCACATCACTTGAAGTGTCCATATCAGATTATTGGTTGCCCATATAAGGAAGTGGGATGTACCTACACTTCACAAAGACGAGCCAATACAATGGAAGACCACAAAGCCAACTCTTATGACCACCATCTTGATCTAGCTATGGTACAGCTGATTATGCAAGAAAAAAGAATCCATATGATGGTTATTAGGATGCCTCATTTCAATTGGTTGAAAGTGAGCAATAAAACATGGTGCAGTCCAGGATTTTATACCCATCCCTGTGGCTATAAGATGTGCCTCTTGGTATATGCCAATGGACAAGGTGATGGTAAAGGTACACATGTGTCTGTATTCCTGTGCCTGATGAAGGGAGAGAATGATGATACCCTCACATGGCCAATCAGATACAAGTGTACAATCACCCTTCTCAACCAGCTCAAGGATGAAGACCATTACTTAGACACAATCGACTATACTACAGATGAAGCAGATGAATACAATAGCAGAGTGCTCAGTGGTAAGAGGGGTGGAGGATGGGGTTACACTCGGTTCATTCCTCATGATGAGCTGGACCTCCAGGAAGATGAAGAGTGTCAGTATTTGAAGGATGACAGCCTCTACTTCAGAGTACAAGTGGAAGTCCTTCCAGCCTGCAAGCCATGGCTGATGGTATCTGTGCCATCTGAAGATGCATAGTCATATACATGTACATTTAGTACTATTGTTAGATGCTAACTGTTCTCTGTATTCTCATCAACATGTTTTTGTAATGTCCAAAGAAAACTGTTGCATCGACATGTACGTTTCGTTTCTACGAACTAATACAAACTGCATATTTGAAACCATTCACACCAATATATAGAAGCCATGATAACATGGTTGTACTAAACCATGACAGGGTACATGGCTGTACTAACACATGCTGCAATGTTTTTAAACAAGCTCAATTTCTGCCTGTGAGAAAAAAAAGGGCTGCATTTTCTAGCTCGATTGAAACACATAATTCGGTGCCTCTGATCCATGTGTGATGATGAAGAATATACTGATATGAGTAGTCTGGGGATTGTAAGGGGAATAGTGGTGTAAAAAAGAAGGAAACAAGAGTCTAATAATAAGGGGAAATGTAACTATATTTCACCCATTTGTAGGACATTATGCTTGTGTGTAATAGGACTATTATATTTCCCCTTCTTGTTTCCTTCCTTTTTACACCACTAGACTATTGCCTTCCAATCCTATAGGCCACTAACTTTCTCATAGAGAAAGTTTTTATAACTTGTGTAATTCAGTTCCTATTGGACCCACATGGGGCTGTTTACAACACTCCTCATGATCAATTACCCTCTTTGCTACTAGCTGGCCAACTGGCTGAGGATATAAGTATATGCAAGCCTGCACAGATGAGAACAGGTAGGACCGCAACATGGGCATCGGAACCGGTTTGGTAGATCCGATGGTCGCCAGACCAATATTTCCCCCCGGCCTTTGAGAGCAAGCCCAGACCTCAAGGTATAAACCTTGACAGTAAAAGCCAAACACATCTTGAGCATCACAACATGTCTTTTAGTATTAACTGATTTAATAGACACGTCATACAAAAACGCTCATGAATACATAACATATTTCTCAATGAACTAGCTATGATACAGCAATGCCCAGCACTGCACAACTGGTCAGACACAACAAACAGGTTCTCAAACTAAATTGCAGGAACTTTTATGATTGTCTTGAGGGACGAGATTTGGGGACAGACGAAGATGTAAGTGGTATGGTTGGTGAGGAGCTGTAGGAGAATGAAGAAGAAAGGCCATCATGGTACAGTCATGATTTTGATAAGCAACGCCATGTGACAATGAAGTTGTGTACATATAACATGTGAGTACTGTGTAGAGTTACATACAAGGTCTTAGTATACAGCTACCATGTCATACATCATACAGGGAATCTACAGTGATACATGATGCAGCCAGTTTCTAACAGAGCCTTCTTCAGCTACATGAAGGTTACAAAATTTAAATTTCTCCATAGCATTTTAAAAACCACTTTGATTCATTATGGGCCACATTCTCCCTATAACTTTGGCAATTCAAAATATCAGCATTCAGAGGATTAGGTGGCACATATGGCCTCCTAGCATGACTATGTTATAATCTATAGGTTAATGTGGGAGAGACCAGGTATGAACCATTGGGCCACATGGACCACACAGAAGGTGTGCAGCATTTCTTAGAGTGTTAATTTCTTCTTTCTTTCATTCTAGACATATGGTCTCTGTGATTTCAAGGGGAATGGGGACCAGACTCCAGGGGGAATGGGGACCGGAGTCTAGGGGGGGGAATGGGAACCAGAGGCCAGGAGGAGTCGGAAGCAGAGGCTAGGGGGAAATGGGGACCAGAGGCAAGGGGGCTATGCATGCATATAAGGTAAATCAAGAAAGACATAGAGTTGCTGTAGGGAGAGGTACATGTATTCACAGTGGACATAACTCACACATCATCACAGCATAGCAATAACACCAGCATTAGCCACTCACTTTCCCAAGCTGTGCCAGTGAGACTGGTGCACGCCTTGGCAGATCACGTTTAGCAAGGGACCTCCCCTCTCCTGCATCCTGTGAGTCCTCAGTATCCCTGTGAGCACAGGTCCAGGTAAGTGACACATGTAACAGGGGAAGAGGGGAGGGGAGGAGAGGAAAGGAGGAGAGGGGGGAGGAGAGGGAGGGGAGGGGAGGAGGAGAGGGCAGGAGGAGAGGAGAGGGGAGGAGGAGAGGAGTAGAGGAGACAAGAGGAGGAGAGGGGAGGGGAGGAGAGGAGGAGAACTAATGCACAATCTGGGACATGGGGGGATGTCATGGTGAACAGGCCTGGCTTCCTTGAGGGTACAAAGATGTATTGTACATCAATGTCGTTGCCATGACCACCATGTTAGTCTGCCTTTGTGGTGAACTTCTGTAGAAATATTAAACATGACAAGCGTCCTTATGAGCCACTGTTGTGGGTGTGTGTGTACCTGTTGTCCATTGGTCTCCTCCGATATGAAGTGTTTGTCGTCATTAGCATGTATCTTCATTGTCCTGGTGCGTTTGTGGTGTGCCCAGGCCATGATCAGTATGGTCATGACCACACCCAGCAGTATGGACGCGCCAAAAGAGGCAAAGATGGCCGCTATCAGTGTGTAGTCCTCTGAAGGAGGAACTGTTGCTGTCACCAGTTGAGTGATTTGAAGGGAACTTGGATCCAGAGTGAACACATCAGAGCCAATCTGAATTTGTAAACTTAGTAAGCTTCTGGTCAACACGAAAAACAAAATGAAATGGACTTTGATCAACATAATACATTGCTACGTGGCCACACCCTATGTACAGTACATGTATGGCCACACCCCCATGTACAGCACATGTATGGCCACACCCTATGTACAGTACATGTATGACCACACCCTATGTACAGTACATGTATGACCACACCCTATGTACAGTACATGTATGACCTCACCCTATGTACAGTACATGTATGACCACACCCTATGTACAGTACATGTATGGCCACACCCTATGCACAGTACATGTATGGCCACACCCTAAGTACAGTACATGTATGACCACACCCTATGTACAGTACATGTATGACCACACCCTATGTACAGTACATGTATGACCACACCCTATGTACAGTACATGTATGGCCACACCCTATGTACAGTACATGTATGGCCACACCCTATGTACAGTACATGTATGGCCACACCCTATGTACAGTACATGTATGACCACACCTTATGTACAGTACATGTATGACCACACCCTATGTACAGTACATGTATGGCCACACCCTATGTACGGTACATGTATGACCACACCCTATGTACAGTACATGTATGGCCACACCCTATGTACAGTACATGTATGGCCACACCCTATGTACAGTACATGTATGGTCACACCCTATGTACAGTACATGTATGGCCACACCCTATGTACAGTACATGTATGGCCACACCCTATGTACAGTACATGTATGGCCACACCCTATGTACAGTACATGTATGACCACACCCTATGTACAGTACATGTATGGCCACACCCTATGTACAGTACATGTATGACCACACCTTATGTACAGTACATGTATGACCACACCCTATGTACAGTACATGTATGGCCACACCCTATGTACAGTACATGTATGACCACACCCTATGTACAGTACATGTATGGCCACACCCTATGTACAGTACATGTATGGCCACACCCTATGTACAGTACATGTATGGTCACACCCTATGTACAGTACATGTATGGCCACACCCTATGTACAGTACATGTATGGCCACACCCTATGTACAGTACATGTATGGCCACACCCTATGTACAGTACATGTATGGCCACACCCTATGTACAGTACATGTATGGTCACACCCTATGTACAGTACATGTATGGCCACACCCTATGTACAGTACATGTATGGCCACACCCCATGTACAGTACATGTATGGCCACACCCTATGTACAGTACATGTATGACCACACCCTATGTACAGTACATGTATGGCCACACCCTATGTACAGTACATGTATGGCCACACCCTATGTATGACCACACCCCATGCACATTACATGTATGGCCACACCCTATGTATGACCACACCCCATGCACAGTACATGTATGGCCACACCCTATGTACAGTACATGTATGGCCACACCCTATGTACAGTACATGTATGACCACACCCTATGTACAGTACATGTATGACCACACCCTATGTACAGTACATGTATGACCACACCCTATGTACAGTACATGTATGGCCACACCCTATGTATAGTACAAGTATGGCCACACCCACATGTACAGCACATGTATGGCCACACCCTATGTACAGTACATGTATGGCCACACCCTATGTTCAGTACATGTATGGCCACACCCTATGTACAGTACATGTATGACCACACCCTATGTACAGTACATGTATGGCCACACCCTATGTACAGTACATGTATGGCCACACCCTATGTACAGTACATGTATGACCACACCCTATGTACAGTACATGTATGGCCACACCCTATGTACAGTACATGTATGGCCACACCCTATGTACAGTACATGTATGACCACACCCTATGTACAGTACATGTATGGCCACACCCTATGTACAGTACATGTATGGCCACACCCTATGTACAGTACATGTATGACCACACCCTATGTACAGTACATGTATGGCCACACCCTATGTACAGTACATGTATGACCACACCCTATGTACAGTACATGTATGGCCACACCCTATGTACAGTACATGTATGGCCACACCCTATGTATGACCACACCCCATGCACATTACATGTATGGCCACACCCTATGTATGACCACACCCCATGCACAGTACATGTATGGCCACACCCTATGTACAGTACATGTATGGCCACACCCTATGTACAGTACATGTATGACCACACCCTATGTACAGTACATGTATGACCACACCCTATGTACAGTACATGTATGACCACACCCTATGTACAGTACATGTATGGCCACACCCTATGTATAGTACAAGTATGGCCACACCCACATGTACAGCACATGTATGGCCACACCCTATGTACAGTACATGTATGGCCACACCCTATGTTCAGTACATGTATGGCCACACCCTATGTACAGTACATGTATGACCACACCCTATGTACAGTACATGTATGGCCACACCCTATGTACAGTACATGTATGGCCACACCCTATGTACAGTACATGTATGGCCACACCCTATGTACAGTACATGTATGGCCACACCCTATGTACAGTACATGTATGGCCACACCCCATGTGCAGTACATGTATGACCACACCCTATGTACAGTACATGTATGACCACACCCTATGTACAGTACATGTATGACCACACCCTATGTACAGTACATGTATGGCCACACCCTATGTACAGTACATGTATGACCACACCCTATGTACAGTACATGTATGGCCACACCCCATGTACAGTACATGTATGGCCACACCCCATGTACAGCACATGTATGGCCACACCCCCATGTACAGTACATGTATGGCCACACCCTATGTGCAGTACATGTATGGCCACACCCTATGTGCAGTACATGTATGACCACACCCTATGTACAGTACATGTATGACCACACCCTATGTACAGTACATGTATGACCACACCCTATGTACAGTACATGTATGGCCACACCCTATGTACAGTACATGTATGACCACACCCTATGTACAGTACATGTATGGCCACACCCTATGTACAGTACATGTATGGCCACACCCTATGTACAGTACATGTATGGCCACACCCCATGTACAGTACATGTATGGCCACACCCTATGTACAGTACATGTATGGCCACACCCTATGTACAGTACATGTATGGCCACACCCTATGTACAGTACATGTATGGCCACACCCTATGTACAGTACATGTATGGCCACACCCTATGTACAGTACATGTATGGCCACACCCTATGTACAGTACATGTATGGCCACACCCTATGTACAGTACATGTATGACCACACCCTATGTACTGTACATGTATGGCCACACCCTATGTACAGTACATGTATGGCCACACCCTATGTACAGTACATGTATGACCACACCCTATGTACAGTACATGTATGGCCACACCCTATGTACAGTACATGTATGACCACACCCTATGTACAGTACATGTATGGCCACACCCTATGTACAGTACATGTATGGCCACACCCTATGTACAGTACATGTATGGCCACACCCCATGTACAGCACATGTATGGCCACACCCCCATGTACAGTACATGTATGGCCACACCCTATGTGCAGTACATGTATGGCCACACCCCATGTACAGTACATGTATGGCCACACCCTATGTGCAGTACATGTATGACCACACCCTATGTACAGTACATGTATGACCACACCCTATGTACAGTACATGTATGACCACACCCCATGTACAGTACATGTATGGCCACACCCTATGTACAGTACATGTATGGCCACACCCTATGTACAGTACATGTATGACCACACCCCATGTACAGTACATGTATGGCCACACCCTATGTACAGTACATGTATGGCCACACCCCATGTACAGTACATGTATGGCCACACCCTATGTACAGTACATGTATGACCACACCCTATGTACAGTACATGTATGGCCACACCCCATGTACAGTACATGTATGACCACACCCTATGTACAGTACATGTATGGCCACACCCTATGTACAGTACATGTATGGCCACACCCTATGTACAGTACATGTATGGCCACACCCCATGTACAGTACATGTATGGCCACACCCTATGTACAGTACATGTATGGCCACACCCCATGTACAGTACATGTATGGCCACACCCTATGTACAGTACATGTATGACCACACCCGATGTACAGTACATGTATGGCCACACCCTATGTACAGTACATGTATGGCCACACCCCATGTACAGTACATGTATGGCCACACCCTATGTACAGAACATGTATGGCCTCACCCTATGTACAGTACATGTATGACCACACCCTATGTACAGTACATGTATGGCCACACCCCATGTACAGTACATGTATGGCCACACCCTATGTACAGTACATGTATGGCCACACCCTATGTACAGTACATGTATGGCCACACCCCATGTACAGTACATGTATGGCCACACCCCATGTACAGTACATGTATGGCCACACCCTATGTACAGAACATGTATGGCCTCACCCTATGTACAGTACATGTATGGCCACACCCATGTACAGTACATGTATGGCCACACCCTATGTACAGTACATGTATGGCCACACCCTATGTACAGTACATGTATGGCCACACCCTATGTGCAGTACGTGTATGACCACACCCCATGTACAGTACATGTATGGCCACACCCTATGTACAGTACATGTATGACCACACCCTATGTACAGTACATGTATGACCACACCCCATGTACAGTACATGTATGACCTCACCCTATGTACAGTACATGTATGACCACACCCTATGTACAGTACATGTATGGCCACACCCTATATACAGTACATGTATGGCCACACCCTATGTACAGTACATGTATGACCACACCCTATGTACAGTACATGTATGACCACACCCCATGTACAGTACATGTATGACCTCACCCTATGTACAGTACATGTATGACCTCACCCTATGTACAGTACATGTATGGCCACACCCTATGTACAGTACATGTATGACCACACCCTATGTACAGTACATGTATGACCACACCCTATGTACAGTACATGTATGACCACACCCCATGTACAGTACATGTATGACCTCACCCTATGTACAGTACATGTATGACCACACCCCATGTACCGTACATGTATGACCACACCCTATGTACGGTACATGTTTGGCCACACCCTATGTACGGTACATGTATGGCCACACCCTATGTACAGTACATGTATGGCCACACCCCATGTACAGTACATGTATGGCCACACCCTATGTACAGTACATGTATGGCCACACCCCATGTACAGTACATGTATGGCCACACCCTATGTACAGTACATGTATGGCCACACCCTATGTACAGTACATGTATGGCCACACCCTATGTACAGTACATGTATGGCCACACCCTATGTACGGTACATGTATGGCCACACCCTATGTACGGTACATGTATGGCCACACCCTATGTATGGTACATGTATGGCCACACCCTATGTACGGTATATGTATGACCACACCCTATGTACAGTACATGTATGGCCACACCCTATGTACGGTACATGTATGGCCACACCCTATGTACAGTACATGTATGGCCACACCCTATGTACGGTACATGTATGGCCACACCCTATGTACAGTACATGTATGGCCACACCCTATGTACAGTACATGTATGGCCACACCCTATGTACAGTACATGTATGGCCACACCCTATGTACAGTACATGTATGGCCACACCCTATGTACGGTACATGTATGGCCACACCCTATGTACAGTACATGTATGACCACACCCTATGTACAGTACATGTATGACCACACCCTATGTACAGTACATGTATGGCCACACCCTATGTACAGTACATGTATGACCACACCCTATGTACAGTACATGTATGACCACACCCTATGTACAGTACATGTATGGCCACACCCTATGTACAGTACATGTATGACCACACCCTATGTACAGTACATGTATGACCACACCTTATGTACAGTACATGTATGACCACACCCTATGTACAGTACATGTATGACCACACCTTATGTACAGTACATGTATGGCCACACCCTATGTACAGTACATGTATGGCCACACCCTATGTACAGTACATGTATGGCCACACCCTATGTACAGTACATGTATGGCCACACCCTATGTACAGTACATGTATGACCACACCCTATGTACAGTACATGTATGACCACACCTTATGTACAGTACATGTATGGCCACACCCTATGTACGGTACATGTATGGCCTAGCAATTATTAATTTCTGAATAGATGGAACTCCAAGTTATCTCCTCCTCCCCACCTAGCAGGTAACCATGGCAATAGGTAACGACTTACAGTGATGGTGGAGCTGTTGAGTGCAGCCAAGGTCTCCTGAAGAGCAGGCTCTTTAGGTGGGTCTGTTGGCTGACGGTCAAGGATATCCATGGAGACCATTAGACGTTACCTGTCAAGAAATACTTAAGGGCATGTCATTTATGATAGGGTAGGCATGTTAATGCTGGACGAGAGGGTACATGACTATACATCCTCTGTCCACAATAGCATACTAGAACTTATTGTATTGCACACACCAAGAAAAGCGACGATATGTTCATGCGTACATGACAGCAATGTTATTAAATGCTGCCCTACTGTTACAGTCACGTTGACCAGCCTTGACACGTCAGTGTTCAGTTGGTTGCTCAGAGCACTTGTAACCAACAAAGTCATGGCAGCAGGACTCAGTGAGGACACACCCCTCACATTCCCGGTCAGAAGGAAGGACACGTGCCTCTGGGCGGTGTCAGGGGGAGGAGCCACAACAGTGAACACCACAGACGTGGTTGCCTCAAAGTTCTGGACAGCAAAGCTCAGCGTTAGCTGGTCAGCAGGCACACTGACCCTCAGCCTGGTGAAGTTGGCCTTCCCTGATATCAAGGGAACTGTTGTGACTCCCTCAAGAGAAGGAGCACTGGAGAGGGAGGGAGGGATGGAGTGAGAGGGAGGGATGGAGGGAGAGAGTGAGGGAGGGAGGGAGAGAGAGGGAGAGGAGAGGGAGAGAGTGAGGGAGGTATGGTAGGAGGAAGATAGGGAAAGAGGGAGAGGGAGGGGTAGAGAGAAATAGAGGGTGGAGAGAGTGAGGGATGGAGAGGGAGGGATAGAGATGGAGTGAGAGTGTGTGAGTGTGCCGTACAGCACAAGGTGACAAGAGATAACAGTGTAGGGACCATTTGAGAGCCATCCTTACCTCCTTGTGCTACCACTGTGGTGGAGTGAGGCTGTACCATTCCATGGTGTGGTGAGGCCAAGGTTGGTCACCATGGGACATTTACTGTCAACTGAGGAGACAGGTAGACCTAGTGCTGTGTACCGCTCTCTGGTTCTTAAAAAATAACCACAAATGTGCACTAAATTGCCATGAGTGCCTATATATACATGTGTGTGTATGTGTGTCTATATATACAGGGTGTTTGCAAAAGAACGCAATGCTTTAAAATCCCTATAACTCAGGATTGAAATTAATAAACTGCTTGATTTCTTTAACATATGTTGTAGTAGTTAGGCAAATACAAATAATCCAATTAGATTATAAGCTGTTAAGTAACTGTATCAAATCCCTCATAAATCAAAATATTCAAAGCCCTCTATTAACAAAGTTATTCAAGATTGCGGTTTACAATAATTTAATAACTAATAATAAGTAACTCATGACAGTACTGATTTCAAGCTCCTAGGTTCAATAGTGAGTTATCAACATTTAAGATCATCATTTGCTTTAAAGTTATTAAGGTTGAAGCTGTTATGTGGTAAATATATTTCTAATAACCATCATAAATTAAATGAAAACACTATTTGATTTGGTAAGATTATTTATTAATGTGTTCTTTAAACTCAAAGTTATTACAGAAGAAGTGGTCATATAGCTTTGTCAAGTTTGATTTGTTGTTTTGAATTTTAACTAGTAAAAAACCAATCAAATTTTTTCAAAGTCTCATCAATTTTATTCTGCAGTTTAAAAATGACATTAGTAATTAAACGTTGGCGTACGTTGTTTTGTCAATTTCAAGCTATTTGATTTTATCTTTTCAACTGCTAAAGATAAAAGAATCGTAACAATGTGGTTCGTATTTAACGAAACGTGGTTATTTTACACTCATAAATTCAAAATCCCTATTAAAAATTATATTCATTTAAAAGCGTTGCCCTCTTTCACTAAGACCCTGTACATGTGTGATTGAGTGTATGTGTTGTATGTATGTGTATGTGCGTGTGCCTGTGTGTATGTGTGCGCATGTGTGTGTGTACAGACTCCTATTCATTCTCAGACCTCATTCATGTACTGACACACAATACTCTCACAGACCTCACCAGACTGCCCACCTGGTGTACATTGTGTTGGTCGATTCACTTGGCAACGTCTGCTCTAGTGCCCGTGCTCCAGATTTCCACCACACCCTTACATATCGTTCTGGAGGGGACATCATTGCATGGCACAATAAGCTGAGAGACTGTTTTGCCAATCTGTGCTCCAAAGCATGCTTATCTCCTCAACTGGAGAAAGCTCCAGGCTTAGACTTTTCTAGGCCAGCTGATGTGCTGGTGCCAAACTGGTCCCTCTCCAACCTTGCAGCTTTTGACCTGAAAGTCATCCGTCCGCTTAATACTGACTTGGTTCTGGAAGCGACCAGGCAACTCTGCAGAGGTTGGTGAGATTGGAAAACATACTAAAAATGATCAGGTGTGTGCAAGGTTGAACTGGACATGCCATTCCATTGGTGGTGGAGGTCTATGGTGGTTGTGGGGATGTGAAGGCCAAGAATGCTTCTCTAGAGATTAAGAGGAAAGCCGTGCAAGTGGGACTATATTAAGCTAAGGCACTGAGCCAAATGTACTGCCTGCTGGCTGTCACACTAATGAGGCAGAATGCAAGAGCCATTCTCTTCAGATGTGCACGTGCTCCCCTTCATGAGTATTAAACTTAATTGTGTTATCATTATTATCTTTACTTTCTATTCATATTATTTCTTGTATGTCATTATTCTGTGCATTGTGTTTAAGCATTATGAAACTTACTGATTAGTACAGTAGCGGTCAAAAAAAAAGTACACGTAACGTATGCGTAGCGTTAGCGTCGCACGCAACAAACGTTGACGTACAGTTTGCGTGGGACTAGCGTAGCGTTTTGGGAACGTAGCGTTTGTGGAACGTAGCGTTTTGATGTAACGTAGCGTTTTATGGAGACTACGCCCTAAAGTAAAATTTTCTGCTACATGTACTTGCATCGCATAGTTGTAGCACAGTGCTGGGATGGTGTACTCGACCTATAAACAATTGCGGATTGTATTCTACTCAGAGGCGGATCCAGAGGGGGGGGGGGGGGGGGGGGGGGGGGGGGGGGGGCTATGGGGGCTCCTTTCGGATAAGTAACGAAAATAATTACGACTAATTAACTACATGTATATACGCG
>OY811974.1:11914161-12011863 GCA_963681505.1 Eunapius fragilis | reverse complement strand
AGAGAGAGAGAGAGAGGAGAGAGAGAGAGAGAGAGAGAGAGAAGGAGAGAGAGAGAGAGAGAGAGAGAGAGAGAGAGAGAGAGAGAGAGAGAGAGAGAGAGAGAGAGAGAGAGAGAGAGAAGAGAGAGAGAGAGAGAGAGAGAGGAGAGAGAGAGAGAGAGAGAGAGAGAGGAGAGAGAGGAGAGAGAGAGAGAGAGAGAGAGAGATAGTGCGGATGGAGATTTTTAACCTTAGGTGACTACGAGAGGGTGTTCAATTGGTCTTCATTGCACTTCTTTGTTCATCCAGTACACGTTGATTTGGGGGGAAGGGGGGGGGGGGGGGGGGGGACCGAAATTTAACCACAGTCCCTCGTGGGTTAAAGCTAAAGTTTACTTGGTATTGAAGCACCCAATGCATGTCTATGGGAAGATATACTGGAATATCACAAACCCCGATTAATTACCTTCTTCCTTTCATTGCTGGTTTCAGGATATGATACGTATTTTGCATTTTATATCCCACAGGCCATAAACAACTTCAAATGTGATGCAGGTATTTTGTATTATAGAAGTTGCTCTCGAATAGAAGCAATGGTGCACCAGGAGTGGAGAATCTGTATTCGATCAGAAGAGGAGAAACAAAAAATCCTTGAGGCTTGCCATTTTTCAGACACCGGTAATCTTTGTATTCACATTAATCAGCTTAATTTTCCATGTATTTGTTAAATGCACAATTCATCATTCAACACTTAGTATTCAAATTTTATTATTAAATGGAATTACAAAAAAGTTCTTCAAACAAAATTTTTGCTACAGGTGGCCATCTTGGGAGGGATAAGACTCTAGAAAAGATAAGTTCAAGGTTTTACTGGAGACCAAATATGACAGATGATGTGAAAGATTTAGTTTCAAAATTTGAAAGATGCCAGCGCACAAATGACAAGTTTACTAAGCCTGGGTCAGTTCTACATCCCATACCTATAGAGCCTGAAGTCTGGAAGCAGGTAAATTTGCATAACTGCATTATATATATACTCATTTGATCCCTGATGCACACAATTTTTATAGATGTGTATAATTAATTAATACTTTCATTACATTGCATTTGTATATTTGTCAGTGATTTGTCACTTCTTTCATCTTTCAGTTTTTACTTCACTTACCTATGTTTTTTCCTGTCATTATTTTACAGATAGGAATTGATATAATTGGGCCACTTCCTAAGACAAAAAGTGGGAAAAAGTATATTGTCACCCTCATAGATTATTTCAGCAAATGGCCAGAGGCAGAGGCTCTGGCAAATAAAAATGCTGACAGTGTTGCAAGATTTATATTCAAGACCACATGTCGGTAAGTCTGTTCCTTCCAACATCATCCATTCTTTACTTAATTCTCATGTGTATATTCTATATCCAGCTTTGGTTGTGCTCAGATAATGATTTCAGACCAAGGTCGGGAATTCATCAACTCTGTTAATGCAGAGTTGCAACAGCAACTTGGAACAGAGCATAGAATTTCATCAGCCTACCATCCCCAGACCAATGGTCTTGTGGAGAAGCTCAACTCCACAGTTCAATCTTGCTTGTTAAAACTATGCAATACGGAACAAAGCAATTGGGATGAATACTTGGAGAGTGTTTTGTTTGCAATACGTACAGCAAAACATAAATCTACAGGTTATACACCTTTTGAAGTTATGTATAACAGGCAAGTGAAATGAGTCATTTTATAATGTACTATTTATATATATATGACTTTAACAGGAAAGCCATTTTACCCATTGAAATTGAAATTGCTGGACACACTGAAAACGAATCGAAGGATGAAAGATATACTTTTGATGATATTAAAGAAAAGATCCCAATGTTTATAGCAGCTAAGGATAAATTGTTTGGTTCAGTTTCTCAAAACATTGGCACTGCACAAAAACGGTACACCCAAGATTATAATAGACGAAGAACAATAACTGAGGTATGTAATTCAATTTTAAATGCAGTAGTAATACATTCATCTACATGCATGTAATTTCTAGAAATTTGATGTTGGATCACTTGTTCTCATGCGGAATTCTAGAAGAGATTCAAGAAAGGGGGACAAAATGTTAGACAAGTATTTAGGACCATATGAAGTTGTTGAGGTCAAGAATAAGGGGCTCTATGAAATAAAGAACCTAAAAACTGGGAAAAGATTAGCAAAAATGGTAAATGTGGCAAGATTAAAAGTTTTCAAAGGAACTAATTTCACATTAAGAAAACAGAAGAAGCCACTGATGGACAATAAAGTTGAATCCAAAACAAAAGAAGGGAATGAAACATTTGACCATAGTGTACTCACTAGTCAACTCAATTGCCCACACTACCTGCGTTTGTGGAGAACAGGAGCAGCTGAGCACTGTTCCAGAGCAGAAGAAGATGCACATTTTGATGTAGGTTTTGTAAAATAAAATTAATGTTATATATAAACCTTTTATCCGCAGCCACAGTCTCTGGGAATCCAAGAAGGTGAATTTGCTATTAGCAGAGACTTATTGGTTGATACATGGTTAAAATTTCGAGAGTACAATGGAGAGCTCCAACTGAGGGAAGTTATGGGGGGAGATTTTGTAGTTTTGACAGAAAATTTATGGGATGAGCTCGATGAATTCAGAAAAAATTCAGCTTCAATAGAGTGCTCTACAGTTGAAGATGTTGAACTTGTGAGGTATTGGCGTACTTCTAAAGCAGTTGACATTTAAAAAATTAATATTATTGGTACAACATACCTGCTAATGTCATCATTGAGTTTAGATGAATTCTGTAACTGGATATACAATGAGAGGAGAATTTGGAATAAAGATCTCTTAGAAAAGGATTCGGCAATTGAAATTAAGGATCCATCTGCCTTAGTTGACAAAGGTATTACTATAAATTTCCATTATTATGATTCTTTACAAGAGGGTAATCAAGTGTACATCTTCCCTCAACAGAAATCATAGGTATATCTGATGACGATGATGATGATGATGATGATGATGATGGTGGTGGTGGTGGTGGTGGTGGTGGTGGTGGCGGTGGCGGTGGCGGCGGCGGCGGCGGCGGCGGCGGCGGCGGCGGCGGTGGCGGTGGCGGTGGTGGTGGTGGTGGTGGTGGTGGTGGTGGTGGTGGTGGTGGTGGTGGTGGTGGTGGTGGTGGTGGTGGTGGTGAAAGATGATGGAGAACCTGACTTTGTGTATTGGCCAGTATGTAATGAATGGCAGAAAATTAAATGTCAACATCTAGGATTGGACTATGTTAAAGGTAATCACAGCCATATTTCTGAGCCACAGAATTTTAGCAGATTACACAATCCTCAAGCTAGAGGAAGAATTGTAGGTGATGGAAACTGTTTTTTTAGAGCACTGGCTGTATTAATTACAAGATCACAGGAAGACCATGTTGAGCTACGTGCTTTGATAACGACATATTTATCTCACAATGCTGATCAATTTTCATCCTACTTAAAGGAACACGAATCAATTATCCAATATTTGAAAATATCCAAAATGGATACACTAACTGTTTTGGCAACAGAGATTGAAATCTTTGCAGCTGCACAAATGTTGCAGACATCGATATATGTGTATGCTATTTCTGGAGGAAAGTATGCGTGGCTGGAACATGCTCCTATCGAAAACGTCAACTGCAGCATCTCTCAGCATTTTCAAGAAGCAATATACCTTACAAATCATTATGAAACTGTGAAAAGAATGGAATAGATAGTAACCGAGTAACTTTGCAATCTGATTACAGTGCATCATATGAATTTTCGTATTAATATTTTATACTTATTCTTGTCACAAAGCGACTTAAGTTACTGAACTATACGTTGAGGTTTGCCTGAGAACTTGCGAGATCATTTAGTAGGAAGCTGCTAGTCGTAATTAGTCCTTTAAAAGGTGCACTGTCTACATGTAAGCAATATGCGCTATAAGGGGTTATGCATGAAGCAATAGATGAAGGGAATGAGCGGGGGGTCACCGAATCCCAGGAGGGGTCACCGTATCCCAGGATGTAAAGACCCCCCCGGTCACTGTATCCTAGGATTCCGTGACCCCGGTCACGAAATCCTAGGATACAGTGACCGGGGGGTCACCGAAAAGGGGGGTCACCCTATCCTCCGACACCGGTCCGGTCATTGGTAGAAGCGAGGGTGGGAGACCACGAGGGATTTAATTAATTCTAGTTTTAACATTAGTAATTGGAAGTTGGTTAGGCTAAAACTTAACAGGAGTGGCCGGACTGGACGCTACGGCCCTGGATTGTCATAGCGTGTAAAGACATCTACTTTGTGTTCTTTTTATGTTGTATTATTTATCACCATTTTATTAAAATTGTTGTAGTATAAACATCAATATGTTGGGATCATTAATTTACGGTAAATATACGAGATATTGCTACCTCTGTCAACACCCAATGGACTGCACTTCAGGGTGTCGACTCTTGAGCGGTTACTTGTACACCGCATGGGGTATTATTCCTAAACGTACGAACACTCCTAAGTGTATGTGTTGTTTTTTTTTAACAGTGTGCACGTGTGAGCACGCGCGTGCGTGCGTGCGTGCGTGCGTGCGTGCGTGCGTGCGTGCGTGCGTGCGTGTGTGTGTGCGTGCGTGCGTGCGTGTGTGTGTATATGTGTGTGTGTGAGTGAGTGTGTGTGTGCACGTATGTACTAACAGGGAACGTGCGAGAGTGTATCCCCGTTAAAATAGTAATTTATTTAAAGAACGATACTCTATAAAGACATAGCTTTGTGAAGGAGTTCAGTTAGCAGGCGACTACCATAATCGGCTACCATTTAATTGTTTCGTACACTGACTCAATCCCCTGATCCAATCGGTACAGGAATTTCTGCACATTTAACATGGGGACGAGGTGAAAAACTAGATACACTAAACCAACATTAACAGATTTAATTGTCACTCATGTGCTGACATACTTGAAGCAAAGTCCGTATGGCCGTATATACTTCTCAGTTGTTTGAAGCCAATATTCATCTTTAGCACCACATTTTTCAGGTGATATTATTGTTAACGTTTCATTCTTAACTCGATTCTGAAAGACAACTTTATACCTTTTCCCTCCATAGTGTAATTCGTCTGCAAACCTTTCTGCTACTTCGATTGATGGGCTGGAGTATATTCCTTTTCCATGCAGAAAACGAACTGATTTGCTCAGCTTGTAACCTTCCTCAGCAATACTGGTTTCACCATCTTTGTTTGTACCATGATAAGATACAGGCCACTCCTTGCCACGGGATTCTTTTCTTACACCCTTAGGCCCAAGCCAGTCGTCATCATCATATTTGCCAATTACATTGAGGGCAATTCTCAGCCATCCGTATGGACGCTTGTAAACTTTACCTCCGCGCATATATTGAGTTCCATCATCTATTTCATTTGTAAAGTCATAGTTAAAGGCAGGAGCAAGGAGGTTTGATTTCAAGACTATCGGTACGGGCGCACTTGCTCTCAAACGCATAAAAGCCATAATATCGCTATTATTCTGAATCTGTATAAAGTGCAAATAGAAGAAGTAAAGCAATTATATACACAATTTAAACCATCGTTATTCTAGGTTTCAGATATTGTAAATAAAGAACCCACAAGTGAAGAAATTGAACAATGGAAGGAATTTAAATGTAGAACTTGGATATCAATCTTACGGATGGCAGATTTAACATGGCTTTGCTACACTTGAAAACATAGGATAGAAAAGACAGTTAACCTCCAACCATATACCTTGTTTCCGTAACTATGTCACCACCCACCAATTGTACGTCTGAACTTTATTGTTGAAAATTTTGATATACTTGTCATTTATACAAATTAAAGGGCACTAAAAGAGTTTATGAATCAAAAAAATGAATAGCAGTGAATTCTAAAAAAAATGCTGATATGTATTCATGCATGAGGTCACCTCTCCTGTGCAAACTATAGTGGACCTGCATTCACGGTTTTTTTTGTACAAGAGGAATTTGTATAGTGATGCAAATTTTTATGCCTGAGCATCCTATAGTTGTGAGCACAGCCCCCAAACTGCTACTTTCTCATCACCTAACTTCCCCCTCCCAAAGATGGAGTCGTGTGGTGGCATGCATATATGTACCTTAATAACCATAGTGTTGTAATTCTAAAACCTATACGTGCAATGCTTATGTGGCGGACTCCCAGACCCCAATGGGGAACTTACAACACCCTCCTTATCCTTACTTACTCCTGGTGAGGCTTATTTCCTAACTAAAGGTCGAAAAACATCTGAGCTCAGTACGATTAGGACATATCAGTGTTTTACGCATGCATGTGAACAATGAAATCTCGAAAGCGTTAGGCTTACATTATATTCCGAAAGTCTATGGCCATTTCTTAAATACGTTCCTCCATATATGAGCACCATGTTGTCACCATCGGGCAAACATATGCCCAGCTTTTCCATGCATAAAGGTCGCAGTACTTCGACGTATGAGTCTTTTCCCACTTCCAAACAAATTTTCCTTCCCGAAAAATTTGATAGGTATATGTTAATTTTCTCCCCACTTTCGCGAAGGACGTCACCAACGGAGCTAGTTGCAGACGCATACACAGCTTCTGACAGATCTTCGTATTTCAGTTCTTCAACCTTGGAGAACTCTGGTTCGTGGCGCCTTTCCTCGTACTCCTGTTCAGTGATGACCTGCCTTTGAAGCATCACGGAGAATGCGGCCGCAACTAATCCATCCGTAAATCGTTCTTCTCCCCTGGCAGCCATATCCGAGGGGTCCGCCACCGCTGAAATCAATGAAGGTGCCAGAAATGAATAAATCCGATAGAAATCACCTTAACAAAAAGAGGAGTTTGCGTATAAAAGGAGCTTTGAAATTTCAGCCGGACGTCCGGCTAAAATGACTGCTTGGTGAGCAAGAGTTCTCCACAGAAGTAATCTTTATTGGATTTCATATGCTGCTTGCACTGTTTAAAAATAGGCCCGAGGGGTGTTAGGTTTGAGGGGTGTTACAGCCCAGGCCGGGAGTGTTATGGTAACACAGTACACTAGGGTGTTCAGCTGACATGTATGGGTATGGTATAGGGTGCATGTTACCAACATACCCGGTGTTTTCATAACACTGATTTACCGCCCAATGTATGGGGTTCCCAGCCTTGTACCACTGGACAAAATAATGGATTTACTATGCACTGTTAAAAAAAAAGGCCCGAGGGGTGTTACAGCTCAGGGGTGTTATAGCCCAAGGGGTGTTTTGGTAACACACAAGGGTGTTCTACTTACATCTATGAGTGTAGGCAAAGTATGGTAGGGTGTTAGCAACATACCCCACCAATAATGGGGTGTTAAGACATTATAAAGGTGTGCTATCATAACACTGATTTACCGCATTACACCCCAGTATTTTTATATATGGAGTGTATATGGGGTTCCCAGCCTTTTTTATAATTACCTTTTGACGGATTGAGGGCGTTGTTTGCGAGATGACATATGGCAGCCGATCTGGACTTATAAAGGCAAGCCAAACGTTATCTTAACGGTATACACGCACACAACTTACTAGTACTAAACGTCTAACATACGCTGGCATTGGCACGCGGGCGTTCGTCGGTATGGATTTGTAGACTATGTCGTGAAGCTAATGCGTTTGTATACATGCATGTTTAACTTCGCTTTGTCAACGTGAAATATAAAGCCTCGCTGTGTTTATGAAGTCTTGCCTGCAGCGTTCATGTATGTGCCGCGCGCGGTGTTCATACAAAGGTGACCGGTAATTGCGTTAATATGCAAGCAGCATGCAAGCTTGTTTATTATCCTGCATGCCGCGTAGTGTTGAGAGTGAATGTTAAGTAGCACGGCTTGGACAGTAAAGGTGTATTTAAATCCATCTGGATTCTATTTAGACCAACTCTCGTAAAATGACATGGGAACATATACTTAATACATTGCCAGACACAAGTATTTTTATATGCCAATGCTTGAATGTTTGTAGGAGGAACTAGCTTCTCAGTAGCAACCTTTGGACAAGGAACAGAGCCCATTCTGTTAGACGATGTAGGATGTACTGGAACTGAGGCAAGACTGTGGGATTGTCGACTCGAAACAGAGGTGTTGGACTCCACTCATGTTGAAGACGCATATGCATATGTTATCACATGTAGCTCAAGGTAGGCCTGATGTGTGGGTCTCCATGGAGATCATGTGATGGGTGTGATCTCATTGAAAGGTGAGTCAATAGCTGGGTAGGTTATCATTTCACGTGTACAGAAGACTGTCACCCTATTCATCACTAAAGGTAGCCATGGAGGGGATCATGTGACTTGGATGTGTATGGTCTTCATGGAGATCATGTGGTTGTGTGGACATATTGGTTAGGGGACTGTGTGTGTGTTTGTGTTGTTGAACTGATTAGGAGACTGCATAGGTGTGGTTGAGTGTCTCAACGCTCCTTCCACAGGGATTCATGCAGGGGAGGTCAGACCAAGGATCCCTACTCCCAATTGCATATGGAGGGAGTTGGTGTGGATATCATCTTTGGCACATGTGAGCAAGATACACGACCTAATAAACCTCATGTCACCACCACCTCCACCCCCTCCCTCACTCAAGGAGAACAGGTGTTGGCCACCTCCTAACCTCAGGCTCATAAGTTCCAAGTCAGCTGCCTTGCAATGCCCTATGGTCCAGGTGTACCAGCAAAGTCTAGGAACCTCCTGTAACATCATGACCCACGTGGACAACCGTGCACCCCTCACCTCTACCTCTGAAAAGCAAGCGGAGCCTGTTCGGAAGAGGATTCCACCAACAATCCCTCCTCATACCTGAGCATACCCCTCCACTGTCACCACTTGACCATGCCCCCCTCTGAGAGCTTTTCTTCATGAAGGGCATCTGGGGGCGCGGCTTTCTTCATGCGTCCAAGATCTCACAGTCTAGACAATGACAACTATGACCACCTTCCAGGGTGTCATGAGGACTCCCCCTCCTCCTCCTCCACTTCACCTCTTACGACAGAGGGAGGAACCAATCATTGAGTCCACTGGAGACATGTAAGGCCACACCCACCACCATCTTAAGGGTGGGATTGTATGCTGTAGGAGAGTGCAGGGACTGTACCACAGGGAAGGTTGGGGCTGGTGCCACTAAACTGTAAGTAAAAAATGTTTTTAATTAATTCATTAGTACTGCAGCTTGAGGTACAATTCATGAGTGTATACTGGTTAGGGTGGTAGTGTGGGTCGACTTGTTAGTATGTGTGGGAATGCTGGTTAGTATGTGTGGGCATACTGGTTAGGAGACTGGGTGTGGTTGTGTAGGTGAACTGGTTAAGTGACTATGGGCGTGGTTGTGTCTCAACACTTCTTCCTCCTTCCCATCTCACGGGGATGCCCCCTTCATGCAGCAGAGGTCATGAAATATGCTGGATGAAATTGAATCTACCCACCTGCTTTAAGGGTAGGCTACCAGTGACAGAGTTTGGACACATTTTTTAGTGACTCCTGTACAGGGTTAAAAAATGTTGTTATGGCAATGCTGAAGGTTGCCATGGGGGAATCATGTGATTTGGATGTGTGGGTCTCCATGGAGATCATGTGATGGGTGTGATCTCATTGAAAGGTGAGTCAATATCTGGGTAGGTTCTCATTTCACGTGTACAGAATACTGTCACCCTATTCATCACTAAAGGTAGCCATGAGGGGATCATGTGACTTGGATGTGTATGGTCTCCATGGAGATCATGTGGTTGTGTGTGTATATTGGTTAGGAGACTGTGGGTATATTTGTGTTGTTGAACTGATTAGGAGACTGTATAGGTGTGGTTGAGTGTCTCAATGCTCCCTCCACAGGGATTGATGCTGCGGAGGTCATCCACCTTCAAGACTAAGGATCCCTACCCCTAATTGCATATGGAGGGAGTTGGTGTGGATGGGGTTAAATCATCTTTAGCACATGTGAGCGAGATACACGACCTGATAAACCTCATTTTGCCGTCACCTCCACCCTCAAGGAGAACAGGTGTTGGCCACCTCCTAACCTCAGGCTCATAAGTTCCAAGTCAGCTGCCTTGCAATGCCCTATGGTCCAGGTGTACCAGCGAAGTCTAGGAACCTCCTGTAACATCACGACCCACGTGGACAACCGTGCACCCCTCACCTCTACCTCTGAAAGCAAGCGGAGCCTGTTCGGAAGAGGATTCCACCAACAATCCCTCCTCATACCTGAGCATACCCCCTCCACTGTCACCACTTGACCATGCCCCCCTCTGAGAGCCTTTCTTCATGAAGTTCATCTGGGGGTGCGGCTTTCTTCATGCGTCCAAGATCTCACAGTCTAGACAATGACAACTATGACCACCTCCCAGGGTGTCGTGAGGACTCCCCCTCCTCCTCCTCCACTTCACTTCCCATGAAAGAGGGAGGAACCAATCACTGAGTCCACTGGACACGTGTACTGGTTAGGGTGGTAGTGTGGGTCAACTTGTTCGTATCTGTGGGCATGCTGGTAAGTATGTGTGGGCTAGGAGGCTGGGTGTGGTTGTGTAGGTGAACTGGTTAAGTGACTGTATGGGCGTGGTTGAGTGACTTCTTCCTCCTCCCCATCTCACGGGGATACCCCCTTCATGCAGCGTAGGTCATCCCCCTCCAAGAGCTTGATGTGATAATTGGATCAACTTTTTATCTGAATCCATGTTGTGGGTTAGGCTTTTTTTAAAATGATAAATAACATTGAGCTGGCTGTGTCTATTTCATTGCGCATGCGTGACCCTTAATAGCACGCGTACGTTCATGACCCTTTAAATGGCGCTGTTTGTGAAAGGTATGTTTGCATTGTATTTTTTTAGCTTGGTTTATACGTTGTTTTCTTACCACGTCTAGCGATGCCTCGTTCGAGTAAAAAAAAAGTTGAGCGCTTTGGAGAGAGTGTGGCGATGTTTTCGTGGTGAGTATACTAGTGCAGCAGTTCGGAATGCCTGTATAACTCCACTTCTCTGTAGACTGCCAAATATACGCAAAGAAAATTTTTACTATCGTGCTGCCCGACTACTACAGCGTACGCTACCGCACTATATGGGACACTGCGTAAGGAAACATGTAAGTTACTAATACGCCCCGCCCGAGTTCACAAGACTAAATGGACATGCCCTACCAAGCTTTCGAGGTAAGCTTCGCGATTAGTACGGCTGACATTGTTATTGTTTTACAGAATGGTCTTCTTTGCTTCCCGAACGTGACGGCTGCATGCACCCAAGATTTAAGGTAAGATATCTCTCGTACTGTAACCTGTCCTTTATTAGTTTTCTTGATTTTCTAGTGTCTGAACAGAGAAACAACCTGTTCGATTGTTATAGCGTGTAAAAGACATCTACTTTTCTTTATGTGTTCTTTTTATGGGTTGTATTTATTTACCACCATTTTATTAAAATCAATCGAACGTGTTGTTGTATAGTTTATTAAAATTAATTTATGTTGGGACCATCAATTTACGGTAAATATACGTGATATTGTTACCTCTGTCAACACCCAATAGAGTGTACTGGCTACACTTCAGGGGTGTTGGCCATAACACTCATGAGCGGTTACGACTACACCCCAGGGGGTGTCATTTTTAAATATCCATACGAACACCCCTAAGTGTGTTGCGGTAACACCTTTTTTTTAACAGTGTGTCTGAACGCTATGCGTAAATTTATTGCAAATGTGAAACATATCATATTTACGCTTGCATTTACACGGACGTAAACACTTATAGCTTTACGCTAATAAAAAGCCTAATATTTACACTACATTTACCGCGTACGTAAAGGTATACACACATATTTACGCCACATTTGCAATACGAGTAAAGATTTACGTATGTACTTGCTACATGTTTGCTCGCACTAGATTTGGGATCACCTTTACTTGGGTAAGCAAACATGACCTAGCTAGCTTCCAAATTACGAAACCCGGTCCCTTGTTTTCACTGCTTCTTCGACTACATCAGTCTACATGTACTAGTAGGCTCTGCATACTATCACTACGAGTCTACGTGGAGTACTCTTAGTTGCGCGTTGCCCGACCTTCGATTCGCGTAGCGAAGGTCGGGCAACCCGCAACACTCTGTACTTTATTAGTAAAGAGGGTGATATCGCGATGTGAATGCATATAGGCATCACTCCATTAAGCGGAGAGACGCAGACAATTCAACGTATATCTTGAGTGCTCTTTCGCCCTTACTTTGGTATTGTAGGGTCCACTCCGCGTTCAGCTCGCTACAAATTAACTCAATGCAGCGTAGACATATACACACATACATGTATATGATGCATATACATCGTCTGGCAATGCACACATGTATACACTTTCAAATAGAATGAACAGGCGTCTATATGTATATAATCTTCGCTGGCAAACATGCTGTATATAGAGATAGAATGCAAATGATTCATATACTTTTATACCGGCAACCAATTCCTTTCTCATACATTACACATACACATAATCAAAGGCTCCGTAGTCCGTAGATACTTTTCCACAGGTACCACTTTCATTTAACACACACACACACACACAGACACACACATACATACACTCATGCACACACTCACATACACACAACAGACACACACACACACACTTATTCACAGGTGTATCATGCAACCATTTCCCATCTACCCATGCATATGTACACACATACACACGCACACATGTATCACGCAACCAATTTGTAAACACAAGTGCAAACACACACCGCAACCAATTCCTCGATCCTCCCCACACACGTTTCACACACACACAACACACACACAAGCACACACAAACACATGCACACATGCACATGCTACATACAGTGTAATATTATGCAACGAGTTAATTCACCTCTCCCCATGCACATGATTGGATACACACGTACGCACACACTCACATATGCATGTCTTATTCACAGGTACATAAAGTATATCAGCAACCAAATGCCCTTTACCTATGCACATGTACACACACACACACAACACACACATACACACACATATCACGCAACCAATTTGTACACACAAGTGCACACACACTTGTAAAGGACTGACCGCACGATCCAACACGAATATACCCTCAGAGACAGGGAAAACGGCAAATCTCAGCAATAATATACGCCAAGCTCCAACAAACAACTGCATACACAATATATAGTTAATTACGTTGTGCACAATAATGCGGGTAGGACAAAGCGCCCCCGTTGCGTTCCGCCGCGAGGCGACTTCGGCCCCGCGCACAATACCGTGGAGAAAATTAACACAAACAGTTCAGTCCGCCACAACACTACAATCAATTACGCCCACACATACTTATTCACCAGTACACACACACACACATATACACACACACAACACACAACACACACACAACACACACACACACGCACACCACACACACACGCACACAACACACACAGTCATTCATCACATCTGGTATGTATGTGTGCAAATTGGTTGCGTGATACATGTCGTGTGTGTATGTGTGTGTGCAGGAGAGATAGTGTGGCGCCGAAGGCGCCCCCGTCCACCAAGATGGCGATCATTAAGGAAGGGGAGAGTTAGTAAGTTTCAATGAAGAGTGTCGGGAGGGAGGGACGTGTGCAATTGGAGGTCGGATTCGGAGAGGGGGTGAAAAGTTGGGTCGGCGTAGCGGGCCTTCGGCCCCCCCCCTAATGCCCTAAGCCCTAATTTTTCTTCCTCACAACCACAGTCCTTCGGACTGTTTTGGTTAGTAGCACTTGTTTAATATTATGCAAAAACCCATTCACCTCTCCCCATGCACATGTACACACACAACACACACACAAACACACACAACAACACAAACACACACAAACACACACACAAACACACAAACACACAAAACACACAAGCACACACAAAACACACACAAACACACACAACACACAGACACACACACACAAACACACAAAACACACACACACACAAAACACACACAACACACAGAACACACACAAACACACATAACATACACAACACACACAGTATACATGACACACATGCACACACAACACACACAACACACACCACACAACACACACAACACACACAACACACACACCACACACACAAACATGCACACCCCACAACACACACACACGCGCGCACAAACACACACAACACACACATGTGTACATAACACACACATACACACACTCATTCATCACATCTGGTATGTGTGTGTGCAAATTGACTGCGTGATACATGTTGTGTGTATGTGTGTGTACACAAACACACACACAAACACACACAACACACACAACCACACAACACACACAACACACACACAACACACACACAAACACACACAACACACGCACAAACACACACAACACACACAAACACACACAACACACACCACACACACACCACACACACACACAACACACACGGCACAACACACACACACAACACACACACAACACACACACAACACACACACATAAACACATATCAAGAAATTAGCGATCACGCGTTACGTATACTCGTTCCCAAACCACTGAATGAGGAGGTTTGTATGGAAAAATGAGCTAAAAGCTATGCTGTACATGTAACTTGCAGAATGAAACATTTGTAACGGCGGTTCCATAATATATGGAGCCCATAGATAATTATCCCTTTTTTTTTTCAGAATTTTTATACCCTTCCCCGGACTTCCTCAAAATGGTTTTATGGTTTTGCAATACCTACATAACTGATATCTAATGGTCATGTTCCACCCTTTGTAGCATCTGTACAAAATATGTAGTCATCTTTGTAACGGCACTTTCATAAGATATTACCTATTCCCATAATTATCATTTTTTGGGGGGGGGGGGAATTTTTCCAATTATTTTCGGACTTCCTCAGAAGATTTTACCAACTCAATCCAAGAACGTTTGAAAACGGTATGACGTCAGCTTGTCATCACGTGCAGTCTATATAATATCACGCAACATCACAGTTATAAATTCAAAGCTTCTGGGGGCCCCTATGGGGGGAGCATACAACGCTCCACACAAGCAGTTGTGAGGAGCGTTGTACCAGAAGCATTGAATCTCCATTCGTTGTAACTATGTCGGGGGGATGGCACGTGATCCGAGTGTGGAGTTGAGCTAATACGTACGCACGTGTACGTCGCAGGCTAAAGGCAAAATTTAGCAGCCTCGGGTTGATACGACGATGTCAATTTCCGATCGATGGAATGAGACACTATTTATAATTTCATTAAGTTAATACTTATGTACGTCTAGTTAGTCTCGCAAGCCAGGACGTACGGCACAGCCCTTTGCGGCTGGACAAAAGGGTCCATAATTAGACAATACCGTAAACCAAAAAAATCCATTGCGGCTAGATGCGCCATGGCCTCATTAAAATGGCGTTTTTTGATAGAGCTGTACCGTACTGACAAGACGTTTTGGCGGCGACTATTTGGCGGAAGGCTCCGCCAACTGTGCCGCCATTAAATTTTTTCCGCCAACATGTTATCACGGCGTCGCTGAAGGGGGCGGGGGGTGGGACATTACGCACATAATTATATAAGTATCCCTAGACCTATGGCTCTTAATCTTGCCCTGCTAAATGATTACCGTACATGTACAATGCACAGACATACGTCGCCTGTAGTGTTCATACCGGTACTACTATATACCCGGTAGCGGGTCGGCCATACGAAATAATTCCTTTCTCCCCGCTTTACAACTGATACTGTTCAATTCATGGAAGGCTGACCCGACGGCTGACTCGTGCACCCAGTCGATTCAATGACGGTGCATCTGAATCAGAATCCGATTCAGATCTTTCTGATGCTGAGGTTGACGACAAACTTCACTCCAATGGGGATGCTTCAGAGGATGAGGAGGAGCAGTGGCGGATCCAGGGGGGGGGGTCCAGGGTGTCTGGACCCCCCCCTCGAACCTGAATATGAATATAATTAGCGTAGACGTGTCGCACGTGAGAAATACATGCTACGGAGTGCACTTCGTGAAGTTGCTAAATAGCTTATTCTTGTTGCTTATTCATTGGTAGTACTATATTTTAGTTCTGTAAATTGTAGTAGGCTGGTATTTATACGTGAGGTAAATGTATTCCAAAAATGCTAACCCACGGTTGTATAATATAGAGCATTCTTTTCACAGTTATTTTGATTCGTGCTCTATTATTAGTACCCATCAAGGTTGAATGCACCTTGCTCCAAGACCATTGCAAATTTAAATTTTAAATTTTAAATTTTAACATAGCAAAGAAACTAAGCTGGCGCATGTAACGTACAATGCAAATCTGCGACGAAATACACTAGCCATTTAAATCCGCAAAACCACAATAGCCTGGAAACCAGAACATAACGGAGTGGCACGCATTTATTGGTTATGATTGCCTTCGTTTCAAATCCCCCTACATGTACAATCTGTGGAATGTGTACAATAAATTTTTTCGCGCGCGAATATTATGCTGAATTATACTATTCACTGCTTAAAGTAGGTCATCTGCCGGAGTGTGATGGTAAGATTTAAGTGGCTCAAATAGCAAAGGAAAGCGCATGCAAGTAACAACACAGCCATTTATAAGACTGCAATAGCCTGGAAACCCGGCAGAATGCAACGGAGTGTCACTCATTTTTGGTGTTGATTGCCTTAGTTTCCAATCCCCGGCCCCCTTACATGTACAATCTGTGGAAAAAATTGGAATGCGCAAAACAAAATTTTTCGCGCGCTACGCGCGCGCCCCTCCTCTTCATCAATTATTCATGTCGGACCCCCCCCTCGCCGAAATCCTGCATCCGCCCCTGAGGAGGATGCAGCCCTGGCTGCCGCTTTTGCGGAGGCAGCAGGTGCTCTTCGGCCTATTCAGTCTAAATAGACGTATGATCAACAGCTACGCTAACATTCATCATTTCATTTCCGCCAATTATAAATCGCCATAAATATAAAGATTCTGAGACTTCCGCCAATTACAAATCGCCAGTTAGTTAAAATAAATAGTTTTGGCTCCGCCAAATAGTTCTCTCCGCCATTACGTCTTGTCAGTACGGTATCTTGTTAATTTTACCATCAAATACCTGTTGATCCCTCCCATTTAACTGGTGTATCGTCGTAGTAGAGCCTATACCATATGCGCACTCTTCATATCGCAATCCTTAATAACGCGCAGCTAATTTATATATGGATACCGTAAGGGAGAGGGGGTACTTCACGCTGATAATACCAAGCACAGACAAATTCTCAGGAACGTCGGCATGCCGCATTGTCAACTATACACATTTAGGTATACAGAAACACCATTTAGGTCCAGCCATACTTTTTTTTCACCACACAAATAAAGGGTTTTGCTTTTCTATGAATAATGCGGTATTAGTAGCTTTATTCGGTCACATAGCCTAGATGGAACACCACATATACCAGCTCCAGAAACTTTGCAGAACTTGTGGAAAACATTTGGTGGCTAGAGAGATCAAAAGGAGAGCATTCATGAGAGGGGGTTTATAATGGGTACATGAGGGCAGGGGGTCCAGCTGCTTACTGTGGGAACATGGGGCAGGAGTCCAGCTGCTTATTGTAGGTACTTTGGGGCATGTGCAGGGGGTCCAGCTACTTAGTGAGTACATAGGGGCAGAGAGTACAGTGTACACAGGGGCAGGGGTCTAGCCGCTTACAGTGGGTACATGGGGGCGGGGGGTCCAGCTGCTTACAGTGGGTACATGGGGGGCAGGGGTCCAGCTGCTTACAGTGGGTACAAGGGGTCAGGGGGGCCAGTTGCTTACAGTGGGTACATGGGGGCAGGGGGGCCAGTTGCTTACAGTGGGTACATGGGGGCAGGGGGGCCAGTTGCTTACAGTAGGTACATGGGGGCAAGGGGCCAGTTGCTTACAGTGGGTACATGGGGGCAAGGAGGCGTGGGTACATGGGGGAGGGGGTCCAACTGCTTACAGTGGGTACATGGGGGTAAGGGGTCGTGGGTAGATGGGGAGGGGGTCCAGCTGTATGTGGGCAGGGGGTCCAGCTGCTTACAGTGGACTCAGAGGGTAGGGGTTCCAGTTGCTTACAGTGGGTACATGACGGCAGGGGGTCCAGCTGCATACATGTACATGGGGCAGGGGTACAGCTACTTACAGTGGGCACATGGGAGGAGGGGGTCCAGCTGCTTATAGAGGGTACATGTGGGCAGAGGATCCAGGTGCTCACAGTGGGTACATGAGAGCAGGAGGTAGCGGTGGGTGTATGGGGGCAGGGAGTCCAGCTGCTTACATGAAGGCCGGGGGTTCAGCTGTTTACAGTAGACATGTGGGGGAGGAGGTCCAGCAGCTAACAGTGGGTATATGCATGGGGCAGGAGGTCCAGCTGTTTGTAGTGGGCACATGGGGACAGGGGATTACAGTGTGGGTACATGGGGGCAGAGTGTGGGTACATGGGGCAGGGGCAGTCAGGGGGTCCAGCTGCTTGCAGTGGGTACATGAAGGCAGGGGGTCCAATACATGTACATGGGGCAGGGGGTGCAGCTACTTACAGTGGGTAGGTGGGCTGGGTGTCCAGCTGACAGTGGGTACATAAGGGCAGGGGGGTCCAGCTGATTTTCACGTCAACACGTATATGTACTGGGCTAGTTTACACGGCTCAAACCACAGTACCCTAGCAAAAAATCCTGTAAGAATTTATAAGAATTATAATGAGTTAAGAATATGCAAGAAATTGGGACCAAGATCTTATTAGGAATCCCATAAGATCTGATAAGAATCTTATAAGTTTCCTACAAGAACCTTGAAGGTATCTTAAAGGAACTTGTAAAATTCTTACAGGATTCTTACAAGATCCTATTACTAATTCCTACAGGATTCTTATAAGATTCAAGAAATTGGGACCAAGATCTTATTAGGAATCCTGTAGGATCTGATAAGAATCTTATACGTTTCCTACAAGAATCTTGAAGGTATCTTAAAGAAACTTGTATGATTCTTATACAGGATTCTTACAAGATCCTATTACTTATTCCTACAGGAATCTTATAAGATTCAAGAAATTGGGACCAAGATCTTATTAGGAATCCTGCAGGATCTGATAAGAATCTTATGCGTTTCCTACAAGAATCTTGAAGGTATCTTAAAGAAACTTGTATGATTCTTATACAGGATTCTTACAAGATCCTATTACTTATTCCTACAGGAATCTTATAAGATTCAAGAAATTGGGACCAAGATCTTATTAGGAATCCTGTAGGATCTGATAAGATACTTATAAGTATCCTACAACAATCTTGAAGGTATCTTAAAGGAACTTGTATAATTCTTATACAGGATTCTTACAAGATCCTATTACTAAACACTATAGGAATCTTACAAGATGCAAGAAATTGGGATCAAGATCTCATTAGGAATCCTGTAGGATCCGACAGGAACTTATGTAAAGAATCTAACACGGTCCTTGTACAATTCTTATAGGCTCACCCATGAAATAAGTTCGTAGTCAGTTAATTGTATTTCATTTCCTGGAATGCAAGAAAATTGGGGACCAGGATACGTAAAGGAATTCCTTATGATCTATAAGATTCATTTGAACATATTCTTAAAAGATATATTAAAGAGCTTTCTTGTAAGAGATTCATATATATAAATGTACTAACCAAAAATTACAAATACAAAAATACTTTCCTTTCAATGTTACATATAGTTCACTTTGAGTTTCCTCTCACTTTCTTTAAAATGTCCAGGCATTTTGGTTGCAGCTAGTTATTATGTCATTTCCTTTGCAAATCATAGTCCCTTTTCCAAATTTGACTTCTATGCACTCTAAAAATGATAAAATTACAAAGCTTTATTACACCACAAAAATGATGCACAAAATATATTTATACATTCTTTTTATTACCCCCCTTCTTGTGCTTATCCCTCAAGTTATCCTTCATTTCCCATCGTATCTTAAATCCTTTTACTGTCCAAATGTATCCCTTAAATTGTAGTGCACTCGTTACATACTTACCTTCAATAAGAGCTACTCGTTTAGGAGAAAGGTTTAGCTTTTCACATTGATCTGATTTTTTTTATACAACGATTTTGACATCTACTCATCCGTAAACAATGATTGCATAAGTTGCCTAGCATATTTGCTAGGCTCAGTAGCTGGAATGGCCAGCAGATTCACACCGTTCTTCTGTAAGGTGTTAAAAATAAATCAACCCATGTGTATAACTTATGTGCACTTACAGTTGTGAAATGCTTGACATCCTCAGCATTAGTGATTACCCAAGGAGCATGTGCAGGGATGGTAGACTACACATACAAAGTAGAAAATGTAACCACTAGTTAATTTTTTTATTTCCATTACCTTTGTATCACTAGCTGATAGCACATCTGCGTCAGCTCCAGAAGAGTGGTATTGATGGATTTCTGAAAATGACTATTTCAAATACATCCTCTAATCTTGTACATAAATTTACCAAGTAGAACAAACAATCTTCGGCCGGCTCAAGAGAACATGTATCCTTATTATTTCATTTTTGGGGAGAAGAGGAAAGAGGAAGCAGAATGAGGAGAAGAACCTTGTATTAAATTATTATTTTTTTGTTAAATTATATTTTTTACAGTGTCACTTACTGTTTTGGTTATTGTTGTCACTTGAAACAAGATTGATATTAAATTAAATATGATTAAATTGCTGTTTGGTTGCAATATTTACCTTGTTCTGGTGTATTTTCTTTATCTTCATCAATGGTGATTGGGTTCTGATTTGTTTCACTCTAAAGGAAAGGTGCAATGTTAATAGTATTATTATACACATCATTGCTAACTGTTTGAGACTGATCTTCATTCGGCCAAACAAAAGTAGATGATTGTTGTGGCAACTGAGTTTCTGCATTCTGAATCATGTATTGATGACATTTGATACATATACATCATTACAACTATGTATATAATTGTTTTATAATTATGTTACCATATACTTTTGAGCTTCATCCACACTTTAATTGTTTTGTGTGTGGTTGTGCCTGGTCCTGTGATCCCCATGACAGGTGATTTTTTCTCTGCAGGAAATTAACAATCAATGCTATAAGTAAGATTGTAGTTATTTTATTACAAAGAGCATAAAAACAAAGGTATAGTAAAAAAATCATTAATAGTTAGAACCTGTAATAATCTTTTTAATCTATAACCTTTGGTTTTGGTTATACTTCATCTGATGTGCTATCACTGCTGTCCTCTTCCTCCCTTTGCCGCTTCAGAGGGGCTGGCTTCCTAGGCTTTTCATCTATACGTAAGTATACATTAACATTCCCATTTACCATTATTAGATTAATCATTTACCGTGTATATTTACAATAGCAACATCTTGTCGCTCTCCTTTTTCCGAATTCCATACCACTTTTAATTCTGCAAGCAAATCAGTGGAGCTGATGATTTTACAACAAACAGCTTATTTGTTCTTAAACTCTTCACAGTACACCATTCTGTACAAAACAATATTATTTACAGTATGTATTGTATAAGCATAACATTTAACATCTTATTCTTTGATCTGAAGCTATAATTTCCCTTTGCCCGTTGACACAGACTACTGTCGCACTAAATGTAAGCTATGAATGATAAATACGGCAGCATGAGAGTACTGTATCAGCTGCTCTTGATAGTCAAAGGAAGTACACAAGTAACCAATAATAGTATTCATATAATTAAGCGCAGCTGCTCCTCAATACATATGACCCTGAGAAGGTAGCTTCGTGGAATTGACACGCAATGCCAGGGAATACAGTTAGATGTATATACATTACTTGCAAAACTGGCTCAAGTATAAACCACACTGTAATAAATGTACGTGATCACAAACGATCCTTAGCATTTTGATTTGTTAAACGCAAAGCTTGACCTACTAAACGTAATTTGAATACTCGCAAAACTGAGTCTGGTACAAACAATAGTCAGCCAACCCATATAGCAATTTCGTGCACGTATTTTTTTCTCCTAAGTATGCATATGCTTGCACATAGTACATACTAATCTGACTACTATTAATTTGGCAAAAGTTTAACTTACACAAACTCACAAACACAAAGCTCACTTATTGGAGAAGGAATTGGGTTCTCCGCATTGTTTAAGTGCTTCAACGGGATTTTCTTGGCCCGTAGACTCATCTCCTTGAGAAAAGTTCGATGCTATACTATTAGTGATTGAACGGAAGTGTGCCAGTGTGACGTGCATGGGAGCCGGCCGCGGCATGCCGCATGATATAAGAAATATTACAAGACTCTTACAAGAATCCTGCAGCGTCTATTCTTATAATATTCCTGTTTTGTTCTTATAAGAAATATTACAAGACTCTTACAAGAATCTTGCAGCGTCTATTCTTATAAGATTCCTATAAGAAATATTACAAGACTCTTACAAGAATCTTGCAGCGTCTATTCTTATAAGATTCCTATAAGAAAAATTACAAGACTCTTACAAGAATCCTGCAGCGCCTATTCTTACAAGATTCCTGTTTTGTTCTTATAAGAAATATTACAAGACTCTTACAAGAATCCTGCAGCGTCTATTCTTATAAGATTCCTGTTTTGAGCTTATAAGAAATCTTGCAAGACTCTTACAAGAATCCTGCAGCGTTTATTCTTATAAGATTGCTGTTTTGTTCTTATAAGAAGTATTACAAGACTCTTACGAGAATCCTGAAGTGTCAATGCTTATAAGATTGCTGTTTTGTTCTTATAAGAAGTATTACAAGAGTCTTACAAGAATCCTGCAGCGTCTATTCTTATAAGATTCCTGTTTTGTTCTTATAAGAAAAACTCTTACAAGAATCCTGCAGCGTCTATTCTTATAAGATTCCTGTTTTGTTCTTATAAGAAATATTCTTACAAGAATCCTGCAGCATTTATTCTTATAAGATTCCTTGTTTGTTCTTATAAAAAATACTCTTACAAGAATCCTGCATGCAGCGTCTATTCTTATAAGATTCCTGTTTTGTTCTTACAAGAAATATTACAAGACACTTACAAGAATACTGCAGCGCCTATTCTCATAAGATTCCTGTTTTGTTCTTATAAGAAATACTCTTACAAGAATCCTGCAGCGTCTATTCTTATAAGATTCCTGTTTTCTTATAAGAAGTATTACAAGACTCTTACAAGAATCCTGCAGCGTCTATTCTTATAAGATTCCTGTTTTGATCTTATAAGAAATCTTGCAAGACTCTTACAAGAAGAATCTTGCAGCGTCTATTCTTATAAGATCCCTGTTTTGATGTTATAAGAAATCTTGCAAGACTCTTACAAGAATCCTGCAGCGTCTATTCTTATAAGATTGCTGTTTTGTTCTTATAAGAAGTATTACAAGACTCTTACAAGAATCCTGAAGTGTCAATGCTTATAAGATTGCTGTTTTGTTCTTATAAGAAGTATTACAAGAGTCTTACAAGATTCCTTCAGCGTCTATTAATTCTTATAAGATTCCTCTTTTGTTCTTATAAGAAAAACTCTTACAAGAATCCTGCAGCGTCTATTCTTATAAGATTCCTGTTTTGTTCTTATAAGAAATATTCTTACAAGAATCCTGCAGCATTTATTCTTATAAGATTCCTTGTTTGTTCTTATAAAAAATACTCTTACAAGAATCCTGCATGCAGCGTCTATTCTTATAAGATTCCTGTTTTGTTCTTACAAGAAATATTACAAGACACTTACAAGAATACTGCAGCGCCTATTCTTATAAGATTCCTGTTTTGTTCTTATAAGAAATACTCTTACAAGAATCCTGCAGCGTCTATTCTTATAAGATTCCTGTTTTCTTATAAGAAGTATTACAAGACTCTTACAAGAATCCTGCAGCGTCTATTCTTATAAGATTCCTGTTTTGATCTTATAAGAAATCTTGCAAGACTCTTACAAGAAGAATCTTGCAGCGTCTATTCTTATAAGATCCCTGTTTTGATGTTATAAGAAATCTTGCAAGACTCTTACAAGAATCCTGCAGCGTCTATTCTTATAAGATTGCTGTTTTGTTCTTATAAGAAGTATTACAAGACTCTTACAAGAATCCTGAAGTGTCAATGCTTATAAGATTGCTGTTTTGTTCTTATAAGAAGTATTACAAGAGTCTTACAAGATTCCTTCAGCGTCTATTAATTCTTATAAGATTCCTCTTTTGTTCTTATAAGAAAAACTCTTACAAGAATCCTGCAGCGTCTATTCTTACAAGTAAAAAAAAACATTCTCTAACGAGAATGTTGGTGGGCATATAGGATTGACAATGTTGGTGTAAAAAGCACGGAAACAAGTGTGACAGAAATGTTACTGGAAAATTGAAATAGGCCTATATTTAGCCCATTTTCTCAGGCGTGCGCTGCCTAAATGTGACTGGGCTAAATATAGGCCTATTTCAATTTTCCAGTAACATTTCTGTCACACTTGTTTCCGTGCTTTTTACACCAACATTGTCAATCCTATATGCCCACCAACTTTCTCGTTAGAGAATGTTTTTATTTACTTGTTTCATAAGTTTTTTTTTCTTTATTTTTCTCCGTGTCAAAGAACGTATAAACTTTTACAATAAGACTTTATGAATAGGAATACAATATCAATATTTAGGAGGAGAAACAACATGCATGAATTATTAATAAATCATGCTACAGTTCAATAAACTTTAAGATGGGAGCCACCTGGAAAGGATTGCTGTCGCATTTGCCCTCACCAGATGCAAGTTGAGCCTGCTATACAGGTCAGACAGCACAACCGACTTTGGTTTGCCCGATATGATGGCAAGACGGGAAGCAAGCATCTTAAACGAGTCCATGGCTTCCTTTCCCCAAGCACCATAGGACTCCGTGACCAGAGGTACACAATACCAGCCCAAAGCATTGCATTTGGGGTCATTCTCATTATGCTTTCGCTCTTCAGTGGACAAGGCGGCTGCCCCAGCTGACAATCCCGCTACTGAAACAATTTTGGGGTTTAGCGGTGATGTCACTGAAATATCAAAGGCAGCTGGTTTGCCAAGGGCCCAGTTGGGTAGCAAAATGTCTGCAGGACGTGAATGGTCATGCTCAGATGGAAGATTGCTACCCATCTCCACCTTTACGCTCAAGTGGGCTCTACGGCAAGTCTCCGCCAACACATTGCGCAGCTGGTTGTGTCATGTCGGGTGACTACGTCTCCTCCTTTAAATAATTAAAGTAATAAATTATAGAACACATAGTTAATTAATAATGATAAGTATAATTGTTTTTAATATAATTAATTATAGTTCCACGTCCTCGGCCTCTTCTCCCTCCTCTTCCTCTTCTCCTCCCCCGTCTTGGATATGGCCATGCGGGTGGCGGGGGCAGGAAAAAAGGCGGGGGCAGCATTGGGGGGAGCAGTGGCGGGGGCAGCGCTACTGCTGGTAGCGCTGCTGCTGGTAGCGCTGGCGGGGGCAGCGGTGCTGCTGGTAGCGCTGGCGGGGGCAGCGGTGCTGCTGGTAGCGCTGGCGGGGGCACCGGTGCTGCTGCTTTTAACAGCACGGTTCTCCTCGAGGTCCTCTCCATATCGCTGCCTTTTAGCAGCACGGTTCTCCTCGAGGTCCTCTCCATATCGCTGCCTTTTAGCAGCACGGTTCTCCTCGAGGTCCTCTCCATATCGCTGCCTTTTAGCAGCACGCTTAGGTTCAATATTTGCGATGTAGCTCTCGCGTACAGAGGCCTTCTTTTTTTCAGGATCGGCCTTGTAGCTCTCGCGTACAGAGGCCTTCTTTTTTTCAGGGTCGGCCTTGTAGCGCTCTCGGGCTTTAGCCTTGTTCTCTTCTTGCTTTTGGAGGTATTCCGCTCGTTGCTTCGTTCTCTTCTTTCGATTACGCGAAGGCATTTTTAGAAAAACAACTTCACTAGCCAAAATAAGTAACGACTGAACTGACACCAAAATAAATTTTGTGCCTGTTGGAGTATTTATACTGCCTAAAATTGTCCATACTCCTGTATTTAGAACAAAGTAATATACCCATACCGTATATAGTACTTTTTCGTTGTAGCTTCTTTATTACCTTAAGGGGCACCGCGCCGGTAAATTCTGAAGCGATTGGTACTATCGCCGTTCTTTAAAACCATTCCTAGCGTGAGTTATACTTGACGGAGAAGAAGACGACGACGACGACCAACAATTTTTTTGGGCATGGGCACGAGAAACAGGTTCTTAGTTGGTCTAGAAGCGCATAGTTTTATGACATGAAACTAGCACCAAAACGTAGATCTTGGTGTTGTCGTTCGATTGCTGCAAAGAGAAAAGCTATCCGTTTCTTCGTTGTCCCTCGCGACGCAACTGAAATTTTTTAATGACATTCATGACTCCTCAATCAATCCTATATTGAACCTGCTGACGCAGGTTCAGATAAGATTCCTGTTTTGTTCTTATAAGAAATATTACAAGACTCTTACAAGAATCCTGCAGCGCCTATTCTTATAAGATTCCTGTTTTGTTCTTATAAGAAATATTACAAGACTCTTACAAGATTCCTGTTTTGTTCTTATAAGAAATATTACAAGACTCTTGCAAGAATCCTGCAGCATCTATTCTTATAAGATTCCTGTTTTGTTCCTATAAGAAATATTACAAGACTCTTACAAGAATCCGGCAGCGTCCATTCTTATAAGATTCCTGTTCTGTTCTTATAAGAAATATTACAAGACTCTTACAAGAATCCTGCAACGTCTATTCTTATAAGATCCTGTTTTGTTCTTAGGTAATTCTTACACGTTCCTATATGTTTCTTGTAGGATTCTTGTAGGAATCTTATAGGGCTTTAGGATCTTACGACGCTTATTGTTTCTTACCCTTTTTCTTATAAGAAATGAAGTTCTTATAAGATTCTTACTAATTCTTGATAAGATCCTATAGTTTTTTTTGCTAGGGTATATACACTTCACATGCGTATACCATTGCGAAGAAAAAGTATGGCTACAGTTCCATACTATATGTTGTAAGTTCCTTCTGTCTCCTTTTGTTATGCGCTTCCAACTGGGGTGCAGAATTTGTCTACGTGGTCCAAAAAGTACGTTGAAGTCGATGCGTTCGTCGAAAAATGGCCGCTTGTAGGAAGCGGTGGAGAGAAAACTAGGCCATGTGACTTTGGCTACAAATAGAACAAAGATACTTCATTCATTGTATGGCTTTAAAATGGTGACAAGTTCAAACATGTTAACATGTAGTGCAAGGTTTCTAAGGTTGTCGGTTGTCAAGGGTGGTTGCTAGGGCATACGCCACTTTTTCAATATTACAAGAGGTATGCCTTTTGTCCACAAATTGTATGGCCGCATAGGGCTGTGACGGGCTACGGAGGACTGGGGCCCTCGTCCCAGTCCTGCTTACGTCAAACGTACAATAACTAAGTACGTTAATTAGGCTTGCAGCGGGCGATGTCAACTTTACGCAATATGACGTAACCATATGACATACTTATATGACAGTTCGATTTGGGCGTTGCCCTGGACCGGAAGTCGACACAGAGACAGATTTAGGCGTGGCCACACCATACATAGGATACTAGTAATGCACAGCAGGAAGGCAAGCTTATGTCTCATAGCCTCAATTCCATGGTCCTGTCTCATACATTTTTGTGTCACATAGCCTCCACTACATACTCCTGTCCCATGCCCTTCCTTCACTGTAAATTCTGAGTGGGGGGAGGTGTGGTTGAGTTAAACCACAGGTGTTGTTTTGTGTTGGGATTTACTCTCTGAAACCACAGATGGACCATATTTTAATTTCATCTGCATGTCACACCCTTGCAGCTACAGGTAAACACACACACACACACACACACACACACACCATTAACATCCATAACTCCCTACATGTGTGTCTCTTAACCTCCAGTACATGGTACTGTATTGTAGCCTCTACTACATTTTTGTGTGGGGGGGTTCATACATCTGTGCGTGCAGAGCATAAATCCCAACTAAAAAGAAGGGTTGCTATCAGCACGGCAGTGGTTTTTAACTCGACCACACCTCCCCCCACTCTGAACTTATAGAGAAGGAAGGGCATGGGACATGAGTGGAGGTTATGTGACAATACTTTAACTCGCATGTCACACCCCCTTGCAGATATATGTAAACACACACACATTAACACTTACACATGTACACAAACCTCACAGGCTTGCGTCTTGCAGGACTGCATGGATCTCATAGCCTCCACTACATGTCTCATATCCTCCCCTGAATGCCCATGCAGGTCTCCTAGGATCCCAAGGGGGGGGGGGGGGGGGGGGGGGGGAAGATGAGCCTGTACCCCTGTACCCCTTACGTTCCCCCCCCCCCCCCCCCCCCCACACACCTCATGCCACCCCCCCTCCCAAATGAACCACTGCTTTGTGTCTCATAGTCTTCCACTACAAACTCATGTGACCATGCCCTTGACAACCTTCACACACTGACTAACACAAATCATTCATGCTTGTGCTTCTCCATTACATGTACATGTTCCTATCTCATGCCTGCATTAAATGCTCATGTCTCATAACCTCCACTGTGATGCCCTTGTCTCACTATATATGGTGAAGCCATGGAAGTTTGAATGCTACATTCTCAGGGTGCTTGTCTATATAAACTTTTGTACATGTACCTCAGATCTACCACATCTGATCTGATTGGGCAGCAATAATAAAGGCTTCCATTATAGCCTGCACACATCTCTATAAATCCATGAACTTACAGAACTTACTGTTCAGTAAGGACCATGTGAATGGTACCATTGAGGGACGAAAAGAGTCACATCACCTTTGTACATGCACACACACCACACAACACACACTGAACTTGAACACATAGTGAAGGGGTCACATGAGCATGTAGTGGAGGTAATGAGACAAAAGCATGTAGCAGTGGCGGATTTAGGATTTGGGAGGGTGAGGGCACAAGGTGTGGGAGGGTCCACTCACACTGCAACTGGGGGGGGGGGGGGGGGGATGCTGTAAGCTTGCCCATTCGGTGAGGCTTACCATGGTGCCTTCACATGGATGCACTAGCTATGGTGCCTTCACATGGATACACTGGCTATGGTGCCTTCACATGGATACACTGGCTATGGTGCCTTCACATGGATACACTGGCTATGGTGCCTTCACATGGATACACTGGCTATGGTGCCTTCACATGGATACACTGGCTATGGTGCCTTCACATGGATACACTGGCTATGGTGCCTTCACATGGATACACTGGCTATGGTGCCTTCACATGGATACACTGGCTATGGTGCCTTCACATGGATACACTGGCTTGAAGGCACCATGGTAAGCCTCACCGAATGGGCAAGCTTACAGCATCCCCACCCCCCCCCCCCCCCCCCAGTTGCAGTGTGAGCCATACCTTGTGCCCTCACCCTCCCAAATCCTAAATCCACCACTGCTACATGCTTTTGTCTCATTACCTCCACTACATGCTCATGTGACCCCTTCACTATGTGCTCAAGGTCAGTGTGTGTGTGTGTGGTGTGTGTGTGCATGTACAAAGGTGATGTGACTCTTTTCGTCCCTCAATGGTACCATTAAACATGGTCCTTACTGAACAGTAAGTTCTGTAAGTTCAAGGATTTATAGAGATGTGTGCAGGCTATAATGGAAGCCTTTCATGTACAGGTACTTGTAGTGACTGTGAATATTATTGCTGCCCAATCAGATCAGGTGTAGGAGACGGCCACACAAGCATGTGAACTTAGTGCAGGCTGCTATGAGACACTGTAGGCTAGCATGAGACATAAGTATGTAGTGATCTATGGAGGCTATGAGACACGAGCATATAGTGCAGGCATGAGATAGGAACATGTAGTGGAGGCTATGAAGCACAAGCATGATTGGTTTGTGTTTGTCTGTGTGACATGCTGTTGAAAAAAAAAAACAATATGGAGAGTGGCTAATACATCTGTGTATGCAGAGCATAAAAAAATAAAAAGAAGGGTTGCATTTCAGCTCCGGCTTGGCTTTAACTTGACCACGCCTCCTCCCCACTCTGAACTAGTCCACATGGTCAAGGGCATGGTCACATGAGCATGTAGTGGAGGTGATGAGACACAAAACAGTGGTGGATTCAGGATTTGGGAGGGGGTGGGGGTGGGGGTGGGGTGGGCACAAAGTGTGAGAGAAGTTCACAGCAAGGGGGGTGGAGGGAATGCTATTAGCTCTTCCATTGGGTCCGTAGCTAGGGTTAGAGGGGGGGGGGGGGGGGGGACGCTGAAAGCTCGCCTATCATGTGAGGCTTTGCCCATATGCCTTTTCAATTATGCTATTCTTGGCATTAAAAATCTCATAGTAAAATACATTGGATACTTTTTAAAATTGTAACAGTGGTGGATTCAGGATTTGGGGGGGGGGGGGGGGGGGGGGCGGCCACAAGGTGTGAGAGGGGTCCCCATCTAGGGAGTGGTGAGGGAACACTTTAATTATAGTGAAGGAATTGTATGGGGAGGAGGCTATGAGATGCAAAAATGTATGAGACAAGACAGTGTAGTGGAGGCTATGAAACACAAGCATCTACTGCTGGGCTGAAAGCAACCATTCTTTTTAGTTAGAATTTACGCTCTGCATGCACAGATGCACAGATGTATGAACCCCCCACCATACTTTAACTTTTTTAATTTGCATGTCACACCCCCTTGCATATATATGTAAATACACACACACACACACACACACACGCACACACACACACACATTAATACGTAGAACCACACAAAACTCACATGCTCGTGTCTCACAACATGTTCAGGACTACATGTATCTCATAGCCTCCACTACATGTCTCATATCCTCCCCTAAATGCCCTGGTCACCTAGTCCCCACTACACAGTAATGGACCCGGGGGAGGTGGGATGGGCCTGTGCCCTTAGCTCCCTCCCCTTAAAATAAATAGCTTTAAAGGGAGTTTGGTATGAGATTATTAATGCCAAAAACACCACAATTGTAAAGGTGTATGGGGTAAGCCTCACTGGATGGGCGAGCTTACAGCGTCCCCCCACCCCCCTCCCCCCCCCCAGCTGCAGTGGGCACTGACCCTCCCATACCTTGTGCCCTCACCCTCCCAAATCCTAAATCCACCACTGCTACATGCTTTTGTCTCATCACCTCCACTACATGCTCATGTGACCCCTTCACTATGTGCTCAAGGTCAGTGCATGTGTGTGTGTGTATGTGTGTGTGTGTGTGTATGTGTGTGCACGTACAAAGGTGATGTAACACTTTTTGTCCCTCAATGGTAACATTCTTACACATGGTGCCTTTCTGAACAAGTGATAGGCAGGAATTTATTTTGAAAAGTGTGCAGGCAAGACTTATCTATAATGAAGCCTTTCATGTACAGGTACTTGTAGTGACTGTTTAAATTATTGCTGCCCAATCAGATCAGATGTGGTAGATCTGAGGTACATGTACTAAAGTTTATATAGACAAGCACCCTGAGAATGTAGCATTCAAACTTCCATGGCTTCACCATATATAGTGACTAGTGAGACAAGGGCATCACAGTGGAGGTTATGAGACATGAGCATTTAATGCAGGCATGAGATAGGAACATGTAATGGAGAAGCACAAGCATGATTGGTTTGTGTTAGTGTGTGAAGGTTGTCAAGGGCATGGTCACATGAGTTTGTAGTGGAAGACGATGAGACACAAAGCAGTGCTTGATTTGGGAGGGGGAGTGGCATAAGGCGTGAGGGGGGAGGGAGGGGGGAACGCTGTAAGCTCACTCACTGTGTGAGGCTATGCCCCATATGCCTTTGCATTTGTGGTGTTTTGGCATTAAAAATCTCATAGCAAACTATTATTTATTTTAAGGGGAGGAAGAAAGGGGTACAGGGGTACAGGCTCATCTTCCCCCCCCCCCCCCCCCCCCCCCCCACTCGGGGTCCTAGGAGACCTGCATGGGCATTCAGGGGAGGATATGAGACATGTAGTGGAGGCTATGAGATACATGCAGTCCTGCGAGACACAAGCCTGTGATGTTTGTGTACATGTCTAAGTGTTAATGTGAGTGTGTGTGTGTGTGTGTGTGTGTTTACATATATCTGCAAGGGGGTGTGACATGCAAGTTAAAGTATTGTCATATAACCTCCACTCATGTCCCATGCCCTTCCTTCTCTATAAGTTCAGAGTGGGGGGAGGTGTGGTCGAGTTAAAAACCACTGCCGTGCTGATAGCAACCCTTCTTTTTAGTTGGGATTTATGCTCTGCACGCACAGATGTATGAATCCCCCCACACAAAAATGTAGGCTACAATACAGTACCATGTACTGGAGGTTAAGAGACACACATGTAGGGTGCTATGGATGTTAATGGTGTGTGTGTGTGTGTGCGTGTGTGTGTGTGTGTGTGTGTGCATTTACCTGTAGCTGCAAGGGTGTGATGAATTTAAAATATGGTCCATCTGTGCTTTCAGAGAGTAAATCCCAACACAAAAAAACACCTGTGGTTTAACTCAACCGTACCTCCCCCCACTCAGAATATACAGTGAAGGAAGGGCATGGGACAGGAGCATGTAGTGAAGGCTATGTGACACAAAAATGTATGAGACAGGACCATGGAATGGAGGCTATGAGACATAAACTTGTAATGGACGCTATAAGCAAGGACCATGAAGCAGAGATTATGTGACACCAGCAGGTAGTAGAGACTATGAAACATTGGTATGTACTGAAGGCGATGGGCGATGATACACAAGCATGTAATAAGACACAAGCATGTTGTTGGAGACTGAGATAAAACCATGTAGCGGAGGTTATGACACACAAGCATGTATGGTTTGTGTGTGTGTGTGTGTGTGTGTGTGTGTGTGTGTGTGTGTGTGTGTGTGTATGTGTGTGTGGAGGGGTTACATATATCTGCAAGTGGGTGTAACATGCAGAAGAAATAAAAAACGGAGAGATATGGTGGTTGGTTAATACATCTGTGCGTACAAAGCATAAACTTTTCAGCCCAGCTGTAATTTTAACTCGACCCCGCCTCCCCCATGCATCGTTTCTCATGGATCTGTTATAGCATTGTAGGTCGATAAATGGGCACGCAAGGAGTGCACTGAACCGACAGGCACACGATTTCTATAAAATGATGTTATGTGCGCGCGTATTCACTACTGCTATAGGCTAGTACATACCGTGTTGCGTAAGGCGATGGCAGCTGGCAGCTGAATCCGGCCACGCATTTCGATCGCTTAGCGAATTCCGTTCGCTATAGAAGTAAAAAAAGAACCAGACTGACGTTTGAAAAGCCGTAGATAAGGGGGAGCCTTGGGGGGGGGGGGGGGGGGGGGGGGGGGTAGTCTCGTACCCAGACCCTACTGACGTAAGTATTATCGCATAATGTATAATGCTAGACGTAGCATTATACATTATGCGATAATGCTTACGTCAGTAGGGTCTGGGTACGAGACTGGGGGGGGGGGGGCGTGACATTTATTAAAAATGTATTGGCATAATTGTAAAAAGTATAGACATCTTATAGGTCTCGTGAGCTAGCTCCCGCCATTCTTAATAATTTTATTGAATGGATTACGCAATGATAGACTTTTATGAATAAATTATGCGCGGTAGAAATTAATATTTTGTCTTGAATTTATTTACGGAATGGTTAATGCCACAATTTTTTGAAGTACATATACGATAATCGGACCGATTTATAGTACATTATAGACTGGTTTAAAATTCAATTTGAAAAAAAAAGCAAGATGACCGCCTATGTATGGGCCATTTCTGGATATGTATTATCTTTACTTTCTATTCTGTTATTTCTTGTATGTCATTATTCTGTGCATTGTGTTTAAGCATTATTTTGTTTATAATGAAACTTACTGATTAGTATCATATTTAACCTGCATATAGCTTTGTGCAAAAATATTCCTGCACTCTTATCGTTAACAGCTTCTGCTTCTGGTCATGTGGACTTAGAAGTAGTCCATCTGTGTGACAATGTAACTATTCCCCTGAGCAGACACTGGGAGGGGGCCCGATTAGGTCAATGCCAACCTGTGACAAATAATGTGCAGTGATCACAACACCACTAACTAATGTCTTGGTACCAAACCTCGGACTTCACAGCGATTGGATGAAGAGCTGCATTAGCTTTAGCAAGCCATTGTGTGTCAGCAAGCCAGAGGCAAGCCATTGTGTGTCAGTTACCCAGAGGTAAGCCACTAGAGGATGTTGATGTTGAGTCCATTAAAACGTTCCGTGCTTCAGTACTAACAGTGCTGCTACCGCTACCAGAGACCTCAAGCTCTTTGGACGCTGGCTTGGAAGAATCAAGTGAAGGCCATGAGCATGCACAAGAAGAACGGATCCTGACAGTGTACCAAAAGAAACGGCTGCTGAGCATTGAAAGGGCAAGAGCGTCTTGTGGAGTTGGAGGGACAAGCCATGAGATTCCTCACCACTCACCAGAACCTGCTCATCCTTCAAGCAACGTTAGCTCTGATGCGGACTGACGCCATCTTTCTCTTAATTTGTCTCACTCAAATATTTAGCCTTGTGATCATATAATAATCATTTGAGAAATCACGTATGAAATCGTGCGTTTGATTCTACACGGGATTCACTATACTAAAATCGTGTGCAAAATCATTTAGTGGTTTTTTGTGGATTTTACAATGTATATTTGAATTGATTCGTAATAAAATCAATTGATAAATATTCTTGCGTGATTGTCCAATAGATTTTTCATTGATGAAATCAATCATTGATTTAGCGCGTGATTCCCGAGAACAAATCAATTCATAAATCAAAGCTTGATTCACCGCATTTTTTCCATGTGACACCCTAACATACCCATACATGTCAGCTGAACACCCTGATGTGTTACCATAACATTCCCTGGGCTGTAACACCCCTCAAACCTACCATCTCACGGGCCTTTTTTTAAACAGTGCAAGCAGCAAATGAAATCCAATAAAGATTACTTCTGTGGAGGACTCTTGTTCACCAGGCAGTCATTTTAGCCGGACGTCCGGCTGAAATTTCAAAGCTCCTTTTATACGCTAACTCCTCTTTTTAAGGTGATTTCTACCGGATTTATTGATTTCTGGCACTTTCATTGATTCAGCTGTGGCGGACCCCTCGGATATGGCTGCCAGGGGAGAAGAACGATTTACGGATGGATTAGTTGCGGCCGCATTTTCCGTGATGCTTCAAAGGCCGGTCATCACTGAACAGGAGTACGAAGAAAGGCGCCACGAACCAGAGTTCTCCAAGGTTGAAGAACTGAAATACGAAGATCTGTCAGAAGCTGTGTATGCGTCTGCAACTACCTCCTATGGTGACGTCCGCGAAAGTGGGGAGAAAATTCACATACACCTATCATTCATTACGGGAAGGAGAACTTGTTTGGAAGTGGGAAAAGACTCATACGTCGAAGTACTGCGTGCTTTATGCGCGGAAAAGCTACACATGTGTATGGCCGATAGTGACAACATAAGGTTCATATATGGAGGAAGGTCTTTAGAAAATGGCCATAGACTTTCGGAATATCAAGTAAGCCTAACACTTCCGAGATTTCATTGATCACATGCGCGTAACACTGATATTCTATGATCTCGTTCAGACCCAATACTAGGTAGGTTAAATGGCCTCCGTGAATGGGTCTAGTAAGCAGTACAAAATGCCATTTATAGTCCTAATCGTGGTGAGTCAGATGTTTTTCGACCCTAGGAAATAAGCCCTCACCAGGAGTAAGGCGGAGTGTTGTAATTCCCCGTTGGGGTCTGGGAGTCCACCACATAAGCATTGCTCGTATAGGTTTTAGAATTACAACACGCATTAAAATTATGGTTATTAACCTTTAACCCTTGGAGTGCGGAAGGCACCTTTTTGTGCCCATGAATTTGATACTGAACTATGTTATAGTCTCACACAATTTTAAAACAACTACGCAGTTTCATCAATTGCAGCTGCCACTCAGAGCATGTTAGTGTACATGTACTAAATACTACTTTATTGATATGGCCTTCCATTGAGCTAGAAGAATTTGTAAACAGAATTCGTAGAAAACAGGCTTCTTTCCGTCTGTGGTTTTCCTTTGTAACAGTGTTCCACATGCGCGCGCGGGGTTTCGTGCATGTGTACCAGACGAAAAGAAGCCTGTTTACAAATTCGTCTAGCTCTATGGAAGGCCATATCAATAAAGTAATATTTAGTACATGTACACTAACATGCTATGCAATAGATGAAACTGCATTACGTTGTTGTTTTAAAATTGTGTGAGACTATAACATTAATTATTCTGTATCAAATGCATGGGCACATAAAGGTGCCTTCCGCACTTCAAGGGTTAATCTCCCGTCGTCCTACGCGTAGGATTATCGTCCTACACGCGTAGGATTATCGTCCTACGCGTAGGACGCGAGTTAAAATTAATTTTTAGCAAACTCATATGATCTAAGAACAAACCAAATCTCATTATACTGTAGAAATGGTTATTAATTCAGAAAATATTTTTGCAATTCTTCGAAGATTTTCAAATACAATCAATTGCATTGCTAAAAGATGTATTTGCGGTAAATCGCAAAGTAACTTAAAGTACTAAAAAGTGATCCACTGCATGATTGTTTGGATTTACAATATATTTATTACTGATCAAATGCGGTACAAATGCGTTAGTAAATATGGTATATGTGACATCAATACCGTAGTAAATATAAAGCTTTCATTTACTATAGCGGAAATGTCACATATACAACATTTACATACACATTTGAACAGTAGTAAATATATTGTAAATCCAAACTTTCATGCAGTGCATGATGTTGGGAAGATCAGAGCAACATGTTAAAAGAAGGGGGTAGTAAGACAGGTCGTTTGCACTAAGCATATTAAAAAGTACATTGTAGATTTGGAAATTGCTAGCTCCACAAGCTTATGAATAGGTATTTGTCAGACGCATGTTGCGGGAATAGCCAAGTGAATGGACAAAAACTTGAAAACATACATGTATTTTCGGTTTTAAATGGCAAAACCAGAGTAAAAACACTGCCATAGAATTTATATAGTAGCACACACACATCATGCTTTAAAAACAATTCAAAATAAGTTATACTTGTACTTTTTTCTGTGACAATTAAATTCTCTACATAATGCATCTTTAAGAACCGTATCTGTTTATTAGCATCGTGTAACCAAGGGTGTGATTTAAAAAATAGACTGACAATTGGTAAATTTAGCACGATAGACACATTAAACAGCAGTAAAGGAATGGATGCCAAAAAACTACATTTCTGTTTATAATGAATTTTCAAATAATGGTCCTACACGTATAGGACTTGGACTGGAGATTTAAGGTTAAGGTACATTTGCATGCCACCACGCAACTCCATCTTTGGGAGGGAGAAGTTAGGTGATGAGAAAGTAGCAGTTTGGGGGCTGTGCTCATAACTATAGGATACTGGCGCAATGTAAGTCTGTGGGCCCCTGGGGGACAGCAAAAGTGAGTGCGAGAGTGGCCATTCTGCTTACCAGATGGGTTGCGTTGGGGAATATAAAGTACGCGTCTGACTCACGTGCATTTGAATTTTTCGTACTGCAACTGATTATACTTAATGCTTTTAACATCGTTCGGCATAAAAATCATCCAATACTTTAGAATCGCCATGCATGTAATAATTTGAACAATTACGAATTGATGCAAGCTGCGTACATTCACTTCGGCTAATTAGAAAAGTCATTTTGACGAGATTCTATACCGGCTGCATGAGAATTGAAATCAAAATAGCTGATTGAGGAAAACAGAACTTATTTCCTACCGCGCGTGTTTTTGTTTAGAAAGAAAACAATGTTTTGATGAAAGGCGAATGGTTGTGCACCTACTCCCCGCTTATAATTAGATGTAGTATGGGAAAGCATATAGGGCATTAAAAGGGGACTTTGTCTATAAGGTTAAAGTAGGTCTAGCCGCCTGCATTAAACATACTAGATTGTTTCTTTATCTGGTTCCAGGTATTGAATTGTTATATATAAGTCTCATAACCAGCTATCGACGTCCAAAACTTTTGCTGACCCACCCACCACTCCTCTCGTGCACTGTTTGTACCTGTACACTGATTTTCCTGTCATACATCAATGGCAGGCGGCACCCTTCGGGCTTCTACCCTGACCAACCACGTCAAACCCATAACCGTGTCATGGTGTGGCACATCTGGTCGCACCCAAGGCAAGCCAGCGCTACCTTGGTCCCAGACTTGGCTCGATGGGTACACCCTGTCACCAGGTTGCCGCCTGACCCTTTTTTGGCAAACTGTTATCGTCAACTAATTTAGACGCATGACGGGGACCTAGATGGGGTATGCATGAGGCAGATATATAGGTTATGCATAAGCACAGAAGGAGCATTCATACAGCATTAATTTTATATTTAACTTGCCACTCGTCGCTGGTACAAAATACAATGTCTATTATCCTGCGAGACGTTGCATGTCTACCGCGATGTACAATGAAGTTTGCAACTTAAACAGCCCCTTTGTGTTTGACTGTGCATATGTGTTGTACAGAGCTTGGACCGAAATTAGTTCCCACGCCAGCTGAGTGTATAATTCTTTTTTTTTTCCGGTTCCAAATCCGCGCATCAAAGTGAAGCTATTCGAATGCGATAGCAGTGGGCCCCTACCTTCAGTGGGCCTGGCGCTTTTGCGCCACCTGCGCCCCGGTTAACCCGGCACTGCTTTGAATGCCTTTTATATAAATGCAAGTTTATAAAAAAACTTCATTATAAGAAATAATAAAGATCAGACATACGATTGGTGGATGGTAAAATAGGTACGGAAACAAGGGATATGGTTGGAGGTTAACTAACTTTTCTATCCTATATTTTTTATGTGTAGTAATAAAATCCATCTGTAAGATTGATATTCAAGCTCTACATTTAAATTCCTTACTTTTTTCTTTCACTGTTCAATCTCTACACTTGTGGGTTTTTTATTTATAATATCTGAAACCTAGAATACTGATGGTTTAAAGCCACTTTTGATTGTGTATTGCTTTATTTCTTCTATTTGCACTTTACAGATTCAGAATTATAGCGATATTATGATTTTGATGCGTTTGAGAGCAAGTGCGCCCGTACCAATAGTCTTGAAATCAAACCTCCTTGCTCCTGCCTTTAACTATGACTTTACAAATGAAATAGATGATGGAACTCAATATATGCGCGGAGGTAAAGTTTACAAGCGTCCATACGGATGGCTGAGAATTGCCCTCAATGTAATTGGCAAATATGATGATGACGACTGGCTTGGACCTATGGGCGCAAGAAAAGAATCATGTAGCAAGGAGTGGTCTGTATCTTATCATGGTACAAACAAAGATGGTGAAACCAGTATTGCTGAGGTAGGTTACAAGCTGAGCAAATCAGTTCGTTTTCTGCATGGAAAAGGAATATACTCCAGCCCATCAATCGAAGTAGCAGAAAGGTTTGCAGAAGAATTACACTATGGAGGGAAAAGGTATAAAGTTGTCTTTCAGAATCGAGTTAAGAATGAAACGTTAACAATAATATCACCTGAAGAATGTGGTGCTAAAGATGAATATTGGCTTCAAACAACTGAGAAGTATATACGGCCATACGGACTTTGCTTCAAGTATGTCAGCACATGAGTGACAATTAAATCTGTTAATGTTAGTTTGGTGTAAATTAGTTTTCATCTCGTCCCCATGTTAATTGTGCAGAAATTCCTACATTGGGAGAATTTATTTTCCGATTGGATCAGGGCCGTGTACGAAACCGCCAATCAATTGCTCAGAAATGGTAGCCAATTATAGTAGTCGCCTGCTAACTGAGCAGGCTCCCTGTCATTTATATGATGGAATTGGACGAATAGAATTATAGCACAGTCTACACACGTGTTAAGGCTTTGCAAGGTATAAAAATCACTCACCCGCTGAATAGTGTACTATGCAAAAAGAGGTAAAAAATTTAATAATACTCTGTGGATTCTAGGCTTTGCACTTTGCTTGAAAAAAGAAAGAGGTAAAAATTTAATCATACTCTCTGTCACGTACATGTAGATGGCAGGTGAAAACCTCAGCGGTTTTTTCACCAACGAGGGGTCGGAGGAGGAAGAGGGTGACTACATTCATCTCCGACTCCTCTCCCCTTCACCCCGCCACCTCCTGAAGCAGTGCTGCCCCCGCCTGCGCTCCCGCCGGCACCACCGGCGCTGCCCCCACCAGTGCTGCTCCCACCACCAGCGCTGCCCCCACCACCACCACCAGCAGTGCTGCCCTCACCACCACCACCAACAGTGCTGCCCCCCCCCCCTCCCACCACCACCAGCAGTGCTGCCCCCCTGGCCTGCATGGCCACTGCCACCATGGCCTGCCTGGCCAGAACAAGCATGGTGGGGAGGTCAGGGAGGAGGACGTCCCCGAAGAAGAAGAGGGTGCGGGCGAGGATCCAACATTCTACTAATTCTTATAATTATAATTATTATTATTAAAGACATTTGATAATTGACTACAACAGGGCGAAAAAAAAACTTATGAAACAAGTAAATAAAAACATTCTCTAACGAGAGAGTTGTTGGTATATAGGATTGACCAATGGTGGTGTAAAAAGGACGGAAACAAGAATGACAGAAATTTTACTGGAAAATTGAAATAGGCCTATATTTAGCACACTCCCAATATAACAGCGCATGCCTGAGCAACGGGCTAAATATAGACCTATTTCAATTTGAGTAATATTTCTGTCACTCTTGTTTCCGTGCTTTTTACACCGCCATTGGTCAATCCTATATACCAACAAATTTACTTGTGAAACATATTAGTGTCATATTTAGCCTGCATATAGCCTTGTACAACAATGTGCTTGCACTCTTATCTATAACAGCTTCTGCTTCTGGTCATTTGGACTGAGAAGTAATCCATCAGTGTGACAATGTACCTATTCCCCTGAGCAGTCACTGGGAGGGCGATGCCAACCTGTGACTAATAATGTGCATTGATCACAACACAACTAGCGAATGTCCTGGTACCAAACCTCGGACTTCACAGCAATTGGATGAAGAGCTGCATTAGCTTAACGAATTTCCCAAATTTGTTGCGCAGACATACATCGCATGTTTTGACAAACTCAAATTGCATCGTTAAAAAGGATAATCTATTGCTAATAAGATAGGGCAGCTACTGCTTAGGCCTAACTTAGGGGGACTATCATGCCTATAGGTGACATTTAGGCCTAGGCAGCTGTGTCCGGGGATAAAATGGTGCCAAGGCATGAATGTCGGTGGGGGGGGGGGGGGGGGGGGGGGACAATTTTTCCATGGGAACAACATGCCTCGATCCGACAACGGTATATCGGATGGTTCGAGGTTCGACTCGGTTCGATGTTCAGTTCGAACCTTTCGAATCGCTCATTAAATATTCATATCATTGCGTATAAAAACCATCACCAATAACTGTACGATTCGCTACCGAATACATATTATATACATGTGTTTGTGCGTCCTCGTTTTAATATAGTACAAAATTAGAACCGAAAATATAAATCCAATACATAATGAAGTACGTGAAATTTATTCATTTAACGCGCCATATATGAGATCGTGCAGCAACATATGTGCATCTTTTGCACACAAGCAGTGAGGAAGGAGATGTTAACGATCGCAAGTGGTGCTAATTAAGTTATAAAATTCTTTTTTCCTCACGTGCTTGATTCGGACAGCGATGGCCATGGTGTCTCCAGCAAAGAACGCTGAATGGTGAGCTACTTATATATCAGACTTTCCATTGTAAAATGTAACTAGACTTAGGAGCGATTGCATTTCCTCCGGGGATCCTACAGTATCTTTTGCAGCGCCCAGAAATGTACTTAATATGAGTACTCAACGCCGTACACGTGCCAGTGGGTGTGCTTTTATTAGGTAAACTTGTATGTGTCTCACCTATCTTTGCAGTAGTTTCAAGATGTGAAACTCTGCGAGCTTAACAAAGCAGGAGCAAACTTTGCCCACCAGTATCTGTAAAAGGCCAGTTTAAACAAACATAACTTTAAAGACAGATTCAATCAGATTATATGGCCTTCGACGTAACTAAAACCTTAGGACTGACATCGGACTTGACCGGAGTGCTATAGAGAGCTGTCCAGACCCACGCAGGCTGCAGCTGACGTTCGTGAAGATGCTCATCCATCCGACTAACGTTTGACTGCCATCGTTCCCGCTGTGCTATCCTTTTTCGTCCCAGTAATTGTCAGCGTCTTCATCGAATTCATATATTTGCAAAAATCAACCAGTCTAGCTATGAACTTTAGGCCGTACAAACTTAGTCTCGTACCCAGACCGTCTATGACGTAAGCGATTATCGCTGTAAACAGTATAATCACTACGTTATCGCTGTGAACAGTATAATCACTACGTCCATGGACGTAGTGATTATACTGTTTACAGCGATAATCGCTTACGTCATAGACGGTCTGGGTACGAGACTAGTACAAACTTGATTATTAGTTTCTGATAGATGTAGGCGGGCGGTAATAAATCATTATTAATTATTACTTTATCGTTTAATTTTTATTTTGCACGCCTAACTAAAACTTCTAGCTACAGCAGCATTGAATTTCAAAGTAATGATCAACGTAATTAAACAAATACATATACTTTGCAACAAAAAAAAACACATGCACAAAACAGAACAGGCTCTTTTTTCAAAAAACGACATGTCATTACAATGCAAAAAAAGACATCCACAAGACCAATGGGACAGTTCACTATCTTTTCTTTGATAGGCTCCTTGGTTTGGTTGCACACAGAACACATGGAGTACGAAGACTCAAAGACTTTGACAAAGTCTGCTGTTGCAGCACAGCACACACATATGTCCTCATATCCAGCAGGAAAATATATAATACTTCAATTCATCCTCACATCGGTGGGGATGTAATTGAAGTATTATTGACTCCGATGTCTTTGTTAATTTCTGTCATCAGGTACATCTTGGTTTTCATGTTGAAGTTGGTAGCACCCTGACACCTGATGGTTCTCGATGCAAATTGTCGCACTGACAGAGGCGCTACTGTTTATACTGTAATCCTGAACTGTTTAGGCCACAACCAATAGGGCCATCAATCTGGTTTAGTAATCTGGTTGCAGGCACACTATGAATGAATATTCTAGTTATATGAGAAATATACACAAATTTTGAGGGTGGCAGGATTTCAAATTTCCAACATGTCATTAATTCATTCATAGTGTGCCTGCAGCCAGATTACTAAAGCAGATTGATGGTCCTATTGGTTGTGGCCTTAAGAGGTCAGGGTTACAGTACTATACAGTGGCGCCTCGGTCATTGCAATAATTTGCATATCCCACATTGGGAAAATATGCCCCGGTGTTATCTAGGGCCTTGTGTTCCTAGTGATTGCTACAACCCACCGCTAATATACTGTACGCACACCTCCCCCATGCATACTGTATTGCACACCTGCCCCATACTGTATGCACACCTTTCCCATACTGTACGTACACATCTCCCATACTGTACGCACACCTCCCCCATACTGTATGCACACCTCCCACATACTGTATGCACACCTCCACCATACTGTATGCACACCTCCCCCATACTGTACACCTCCCCCATACTGTATGCACACCTCCCCCATACTGTATGCACACCTCCCCCATACTGTATGCACACCTCCCCCATACTGTATGCACACCTCCCCCATACTGTATGCACACCTCCCCCATACTGTATGTACACCTCCCCCATACTGTATGCACACCTCCCCCATACTGTATGCACACCTCCCCCATACTGTACACCTCCCCCATACTGTATGCACACCTCCCCCATACTGTATACACACCTCCCCCATACTGTATGCACACCTCCCCCATACTGTATGTACACCTCCCCCATACTGTATGCACACCTTCCCATACTGTATGCACACCTCCCCCATACTGTATGCTCACCTCCCCCATACTGAATGTACACCTCCCCCATACTGTATGCACACCTCCCCCATACTGTATGCACACCTCCCCCATACTGTATGTACACCTCCCCCATACTGTATGCACACCTCCCCCATTCTGTATGCACACCTTCCCCATACTGTATGCACACCTCCCCCATACTATATGCACACCTCCCCATACTGTATGCACACCTCCCCCATACTGTATGCACACCTCCCCATACTGTATGTACACCTCCCCCATACTGTATGCACACCTCCCCCATACTGTATGCACACCTCCCCCATACTGTATGCACACCTCCCCCATACTGTATGCACACCTCCCCCATACTGTATGTACACCTCCCCCATACTGTATGCACACCTCCCCCATACTGTATGCACACCTCCCCCATACTGTACACCTCCCCCATACTGTATGCACACCTCCCCCATACTGTATACACACCTCCCCCATACTGTATGCACACCTCCCCCATACTGTATGCACACCTCCCCCATACTGTATACACACCTCCCCCATACTGTATGCACACCTCCCCCATACTGTATGTACACCTCCTCCATACTGTATGCACACCTTCCCATACTGTATGCACACCTCCCCCATACTGTATGCACACCTCCCCCATACTGTATGCACACCTCCCCCATACTGTATACACACCTCCCCCATACTGTATGCACACCTCCCCCATACTGTATGTACACCTCCCCCATACTGTATGCACACCTTCCCATACTGTATGCACACCTCCCCCATACTGTATGCACACCTCCCCCATACTGTATGCACACCTCCCCCATACTGTACACCTCCCCCATACTGTATGCACACCTCCCCCATACTGTATACACACCTCCCCCATACTGTATGCACACCTCCCCCATACTGTATGTACACCTCCCCCATACTGTATGTACACCTTCCCATACTGTATGCACACCTCCCCCATACTGTATGTACACCTCCCCCATACTGTATGCACACCTCCTCCATACTGTATGCACACCTCCCCCATACTGTATGTACACCTCCCCCATACTGTATGCACACCTCCCCATTCTGTATGCACACCTCCCCCATACTGTATGCACACCTCCCCCATACTATATGCACACCTCCCCATACTGTATGCACACCTCCCCCATTCTGTATGCACACCTCCCCCATACTGTATGCACACCTCCCCCATACTATATGCACACCTCCCCATACTGTATGTACACCTCCCCCATACTGTATGCACACCTCCCCCATTCTGTATGCACACCTCCCCCATACTGTATGCACACCTCCCCCAGACTGTATGCACACCTCCCCCATACTGTATGCACACCTCCCCCATACTGTATGCACACCTCCCCCATACTGTATGCACACCTCCCTCATTCTGTATGCACACCTCCCCCATACTGTATTCACACCTCCAACACAACTTGTATGTTTTGGGATATGTTTTATGTGCTTCATTTTCAGTTTAATGTGAAATGTTTTATGCACATTTGTACGGTGATTTATTTGGACCTTTATGAACACGCAAACGCCTTTTTGGTATTTGTCGAAAACGAAACTCTAGTATTGTTATTTAATGAAACCACAAAACTGCATGATTGTATTTTTATGAAACCCTTATAATTGTTCTGTGTTCGTAAGTGATCTCCATAGTTACCAGGCATGCCTAGACTTTTGAAGAAACATACACAAACTTATTGATTTACCTCCACAGTGTTGGTGGATATGACTGTGAATTTGTTGATTTCCCTCACGATGATGACTACTGTGTCATCTGTCTTCTCCCTGCTCGAGACCCTCAACAAACCAAGTGTGAGTGTGCCAAGCTGTACTGCAAGTCATGTTATGACAAGCAGAAAAGCACCTCAGGGATATGCCCCACATGTCGCCAACCACTGGATGCATTTCCCGATAGAAAGAGTGCTAGAAAGGTCAAAGACCTCAGAGTAAAGTGTACATCCACCGGCTGTACCTGGGTAAATGAGTTAAGATTGCTTGCAGATCACCTTGAAGTATGTCGATATGTTTTAGCCCCTTGTGCTAATGGCTGTGGAGACCATATGATCCGTGACAACCTTCCCCTTCATAATAAAGTGTGTGCTCTTAGGAAACACACGTGTAAGCATTGCAAGTCCAAAGGGACATATAAGGAGATGACTGGTGGCCATCTTGATGAGTGTCCTGATTACAAAGTTCCCTGTCCCAACAATGGATGTAGAGTTAGCATTAAAAGGAAGCAGATGGATTCACATCACTTGAAGTGTCCATATCAGATTATTGGTTGCCCATATAAGGAAGTGGGATGTACCTACACTTCACAAAGACGAGCCAATACAATGGAAGACCACAAAGCCAACTCTTATGGCCACCATCTTGATCTAGCTATGGTACAGCTGATTACGCAAGAAAAAAGAATCCATATGACGGTTATTAGGATGCCTCATTTCAATCAGTTGAAAGTGAGCAATAAAACATGGTTCAGTCCAGGATTTTATACGCATCCCTGTGGCTATAAGATGTGCCTCTTGGTATGTGCCAATGGACAAGGTGATGGTAAAGGTACACATGTGTCTGTATTCCTGTGCCTGATGAAGGGAGAGAATGATGATACCCTCACATGGCCAATCAGATACAAGTGTACAATCACCCTTCTCAACCAGCTCAAGGATGAAGACCATTACTTAGACACAATTGATTATACTACAAATGAAGCAGATGAATGCAATAGCAGAGTGCTCAGAGGTGAGATGGGTACTGGAGGATGGGGTTCCTTTGATTTCATTCCTCATGATGAGCTGGACCTCCAGGAAGATGAAGAGTGTCCGTATTTAAAGGATGACAGCCTCTACTTCAGAGTACAAGTGGAAGTCCTTCCAGCCTGCAAGCCATGGCTGATGGTAACTGTGCCATCTGAAGATGCATAGTCATATACATGTACATTTAGTACTATTGTTAGATGCTAACTGTCCTCTGTATTCCCATCAGAATCTTTTAGTAATGTCCAAAGAAAACTGTTGCATCGACGTGTACGTTTCGTTTCTACCAACTGACACAAACAGTTTGAAATTTTTATTCGAATAGTCTATTTGGCTAGCTAGCGGTCTGTTGGAATGCATTGCAGTAGTTATTGTGATGGTGGGGTGGGAGAGGAGGGATGTAGTAACTGTCAAAAAAGTATTTTTGAAACAATTCACACCAAGATATAGAAGCCATGATAACATGGCCGTACTAAACCATGACAACGTACATCGTCGTACATCGTCGTACTAAGACATGCTGCCATGCATTTAGAGAAACTCAATTTCTGATGTGAAAAAAAGAGCTGCATTTTCTAGCTCGATCGAAACATATAATTTGGTGCCTCTGATCCATGTGTGATGATGAAGAATATACTGATATGAGTAGTCTCTGGGGATTGTAAGGGAATGGTGGTGTAAAAGGAAGGAAATAAGGGTCTAATAATAATGGGAAATGTAATAGTCTTATATTTCACCCACTTGTAGGACATTATGCTTGTGTGCGATAGGACTATTAAATTTCCCCTTCTTCTTGTTTACAACACTCCTCAATTACCCTCTTCACTACTAGCTGGACAGCTGGCTGAGGATATAAGTATATGCAAGCCTGCACAGATGAGAACAGGTAGGACCGCAACACGGGCATCGGAACCGGTCCAGTAGGTTCGGTAGCCGCCGGACCAATATTTCCCCCTGGGCCTTTGAGAGCCAGCCCAGACCTCAAGGTATAAACCTTGACAGTAAAAGCCAAACACAACTTGAGGGAAAGAGTTACACTGTAATCACAAAATCACAACATGTCTTTTAGTATTAACTGTACACCCTATGTACAGTACATACCCTATGTACAGTACATGTATGGCCACACCCCATGTACCGTACATGTATGGCCACACCCCATGTACAGTACATGTACGACCACACCCTATGTACAGTACATGTATGGCCACACCCTATGTACAGTACATGTATGACCACACCCTATGTACAGTACATGTATGGCCACACCCTATGTACAGTACATGTACGACCACACCCTATGTACAGTACATGTATGGCCACACCCTATGTACAGTACATGTACGACCACACCCTATGTACCGTACATGTATGGCCACACCCCATGTACAGTACATGTACGACCACACCCTATGTACCGTACATGTATGGCCACACCCCATGTACAGTACATGTACGACCACACCCTATGTACAGTACATGTACGACCACACCCTATGTACAGTACATGTATGGCCACACCCTATGTACAGTACATGTATGGCCACACCCTATGTACAGTACATGTATGACCACACCCTATGTACAGTACATGTATGGCCACACCCTATGTACAGTACATGTATGGCCACACCCTATGTACAGTACATGTATGGCCACACCCTATGTACAGTACATGCATGACCACACCCTATGTACAGTACATGTATGGCCACACCCTATGTACAGTACATGTATGGCCACACCCTATGTACAGTACATGTATGGCCACACCCTATGTACAGTACATGTATGACCACACCCTATGTACAGTACATGTATGGCCACACCCTATGTACAGTACATGTATGGCCACACCCTATGTACAGTACATGTATGGCCACACCCTATGTACAGTACATGTACGACCACACCCTATGTACAGTACATGTATGACCACACCCTATGTACAGTACATGTATGACCACACCCTATGTACAGTACATGTATGGCCACACCCTATGTACAGTACATGTATGGCCACACCCCATGTACAGTACATGTATGGCCACACCCTATGTACAGTACATGTATGGCCACACCCTATGTACAGTACATGTATGACCACACCCTATGTACAGTACATGTATGGCCACACCCTATGTACAGTACATGTATGGCCACACCCTATGTACAGTACATGTATGGCCACACCCTATGTACAGTACATGTATGACCACACCCTATGTACAGTACATGTATGACCACACCCTATGTACAGTACATGTATGACCACACCCTATGTACAGTACATGTATGGCCACACCCTATGTACAGTACATGTATGGCCACACCCCATGTACAGTACATGTATGGCCACACCCTATGTACAGTACATGTATGGCCACACCCTATGTACAGTACATGTATGACCACACCCTATGTACAGTACATGTGTGGCCACACCCTATGTACAGTACATGTATGGCCACACCCTATGTACAGTACATGTATGGCCACACCCTATGTACAGTACATGTATGACCACACCCTATGTACAGTACATGTATGGCCACACCCTATGTACAGTACATGTACGACCACACCCTATGTACAGTACATGTATGACCACACCCTATGTACAGTACATGTATGACCACACCCTATGTACAGTACATGTATGGCCACACCCTATGTACAGTACATGTATGGCCACACCCCATGTACAGTACATGTATGGCCACACCCTATGTACAGTACATGTATGGCCACACCCTATGTACAGTACATGTATGACCACACCCTATGTACAGTACATGTGTGGCCACACCCTATGTACAGTACATGTATGGCCACACCCTATGTACAGTACATGTATGGCCACACCCCATGTACAGTACATGTATGGCCACACCCTATGTACAGTACATGTATGGCCACACCCTATGTACAGTACATGTATGACCACACCCTATGTACAGTACATGTATGGCCACACCCTATGTACAGTACATGTATGACCACACCCTATGTACAGTACATGTATGGCCACACCCTATGTACAGTACATGTATGGCCACACCCTATGTACAGTACATGTATGACCACACCCTATGTACAGTACATGTATGACCACACCCTATGTACAGTACATGTATGGCCACACCCTATGTACAGTACATGTATGGCCACACCCTATGTACAGTACATGTATGGCCACACCCTATGTACAGTACATGTATGACCACACCCTATGTACAGTACATGTATGGCCACACCCTATGTACAGTACATGTATGACCACACCCTATGTACAGTACATGTATGACCACACCCTATGTACAGTACATGTATGGCCACACCCTATGTACAGTACATGTATGGCCACACCCCATGTACAGCACATGTATGGCCACACCCCATGTACAGTACATGTACGACCACACCCTATGTACAGTACATGTATGGCCACACCCTATGTACAGTACATGTATGACCACACCCTATGTACAGTACATGTATGACCACACCCTATGTACAGTACATGTATGACCACACCCTATGTACAGTACATGTATGGCCACACCCTATGTACAGTACATGTATGGCCACACCCCATGTACAGCACATGTATGGCCACACCCACATGTACAGCACATGTATGGCCACACCTATGTACAGTACATGTATGGCCACACCCCCATGTACAGTACATGTATGGCCACACCCCATGTACAGTACATGTATGACCACACCCCATGTACAGTACATGTATGGCCACACCCCATGTACAGTACATGTATGACCACACCCTATGTACAGTACATGTATGGCCTGGCAATTATTAATTACTGAACAGATTAAACAAGGACATTCGTACACTCCAAGTTATCTCCTCCTCCCCCTCCCCACCTAGCAGGTAACCATGGCAATAGGTAGCGACTTACAGTGATGGTGGAGCGGTTGAGTGCAGCCAAGGTCTCCTGAAGAGCAGGCTCTGGAGGTGAGTCTGTTGGCTGACGGTCAAGAGTATCCATGGAGACCATCAGACGTTACCTGTCATGAGATATTTAAGGGCGTGTCATTTCGGATAGGGTAGGCATGTTATGCTGGACAGGAGGGTACATGACTATACATCCTCTGTCCACAATAGCATACTAGAACTTATCGTACGTGCACACACCAAGAAAAGTGATGATATGTGCATATGTACTTGACAGCAATGTTATTGAATGCTGCCCTACCATTACAGTCACGTTGACCAGCCTTGATACGTCAGTGTTCAGTTGGTCGCTCATAGCACTTGTAACCAACAAAGTCATGGCAGTAGGACTCAGTGAGGACACACCCCTCACATTCCCGGTCAGAAGGAAGGACACGTGCCTCTCGGCGGTGTCAGGGGGAGGAGCCACAACAGTGAGCACCACAGACGTGGTTGCCTCAAAGTTCTGGACAGCAAAGCTCAGCGTTAGCTGGTCAGCAGGCACACTGACTCTCAGCCTGGTGAAGTTGGCCTTCCCTGATATCAAGGGAACTGTTGTGACTCCCTCAAGAGAAGGAGCACTGGAGAGAGGGAGAGGGGGGAGTGAGGGAGGGATGGAGGGAGAGAGTGATGGAGGGATGGAGGGAGGGAAAGAGAAGGAGAGGGAGGGAGTGAGGGAGGGAGAGGGAAAGGAGGGGGAGAGAGTGAGGGATGGTGAGGGAGGGATAAAGGAGTGAGTGAGAGTGTGTGAGTGTACCGTACAGCACAAGGTGACATGAGATAACAGTGTAGGGGCCATTTGAGAGCCATCCTTACCTCCTTGTGCTACCGCTGTGGTGGAGGGAGGCTGTACTGTTCCATGGTGTGGTGAGGCCAAGGTTGGTCACCACGTTGCCAAGGGAATCTCTCAGGACCAACACAACGTACACCAGGTAGCCAGTCTGGTGAGGTCAGTGTGAGAGTATAGTGTGTCAGTACATGTGTGAGGTGTGGGAATGAATAGGAGTCTGTACACACACACATGCACACACATACACACATGCACACACACATACACACACATACACTCATACACATATGCACATGTACAGGGTCTTTGCGAAAGAGGGCAACAATATAATTTCTTAATAGGATTGTCAATCTAAATGAATTTATGAACATACAATAACCACGTTTTGTTAAATATGAACTGCGTTGTTACAATTCATTTATCTCTAGCAGTTCAAAGGATAAAATCAAATAGCTTACAATTAACTAAACTGACAAAACAATGTAACCGACAACTTTTAATTAATAATGTCATTTATAAACTGCAGAATAAAATTGATGAGACTTTGAAAACGTATGAAATTTGATTTCAAAACAACAAATCAAACTTGAAAAAGCTATATGACCACATCTGTATTAACTTTGAATTTTAATAACGCACCATTAAAAAATCTATTACCAAATCAAATAGTGTTATGTACTTCATTTTATACTGGAATAATTTATGATGGTTATTAAAAATATTTACCACGTAACAGCTTCAACCTTAATAACCTTAAAGCAATGATGGTCTTAAATGTTAATAACTCACTATTAGGAACTTGAAATCAGTACTGTTCCACCGCATATCCAGATCATGTGTTACTTATTATTATTTATTAAAATCAATTATCGTAAATCGCAATCTTGAATACTTTGTTAATAGAGGGCTTTGAACATTTTATGACTGATTTGATTCAGTTACTTAACTGTATATTTGTATTTGCCTCTAACTACTGCAGCATAAGTTAAAGAAATCAAGCAGTTTATTAATTTCAATCCTGAGTTATAGGGATATTAGAGCGTTGAGTTCTTTTGCAAACACCCTGTATATATAGACACATGCACACACATGTGTATATATAGACACACATGCACACACATGTATACATAGACACACACATGCACACACATGTATATATAGACACACATGCACACACATGTATATATAGACACACATGCACACACATGTATATATAAACACACATGCACACACATGTATATATAGACACTCATGCACACACATGTATATATAGACACTCATGCACACACATGTATATATAGACACACATGCACACACATGTATACATAGACACACATGCACACACATGTATACATAGACACACACACATGCACACACATGTATATATAGACACACATGCACACACATGTATATATATATAGACACTCATGCACACACATGTATATATAGACACTCATGCACACACATGTATATATAGACACTCATGCGCACACATGTATATATAGACAACATGAATATTTAATGAGCGGTTCTTCGAACCGCTCATTAAATATTCATTGCGTATAAAAACCATCACCAATAACTGTATGATTCGCTACCTAATACATATAATGTACATGTGTTTGTGCGTCCGCGTCTATACTATAAAAGTAGAACCGAAAATATAAAATATAATTTGACTTATATTGTACAGTACATGTATGGCCACACCCCATGTACAGTACATGTATGGCCACACCCTATGTACAGTACATGTATGGCCACACCCTATGTACAGTACATGTATGACCACACCCTATGTACAGTACATGTATGGCCACACCCTATGTACAGTACATGTATGACCACACCCTATGTACAGTACATGTATGACCACACCCTATGTACAGTACATGTATGGCCACACCCCATGTACAGTACATGTATGGCCACACCCATAAAATTCGACATAAAAAATCCTATAGCATTAATAACGAAATCTGTAATCGCTGACGCTTTCCTCTTCGTCGGCATTCCGCTGCATGTGAAGTCGTTTGCAGAGCCGATCTGGTCTGCCAGGTCTTCTTAGCGCAGCTAGCATTGGTCGCCATTACGTAGATGTAAGGAGGCGTCTCCAAAGTATTTTGGAAAAGTTAACGTCATTTTGACGTTAAGGTGGCTGGTGACGTTATCCGATGTACTGACAAAAACATGGCGGCCGGACTCCCACAACCTTCGATATCAATGACGTTATGAGGGGGGGGGGGGGGGGGGGGGGGGTTATAATGAAACGTCAAAATGACGGTAACTTTTCCAAAATAGTTTGGAGACGTGCCCTAATACACATGGCCTGCGCTGTTAATTGTATTGTTCAATCTACAGGGGCGGATGCAGGATTTTGGCGAGGGGGGGGGGGGGGGGGGTCCGATATGAATAATTGATGAGGGGGAGGGGCGCGCGCTTCGCGCGCGAAAATTTTTTTGGTGCGCATTCCAATTTTTCCACAGATTGTACATGTAAGGGGGCCGGGGATTGGAAACTAAGGCAATCAACACCAATAAATGAGTGACACTCCGTTACATTTCTGCCGGCTATTGTAGTCTTATGGATTTAAATGGCTGTGTTGTTACATGCATGCGGTTTCCTTTGCTATTTGAACCACTTAAAATTTACCGAAAAATTGTTTTGTACACATTCCACAGATTGTACATTTAGGGGGATTAGAAACGGAAACAATCACAACCAATAAATGCGTGCCACTCCGTTACGTAATGGTTTCCAGGCTATTGTGGTTTTGCGGATTTATACGGCTAGTGTGTTTCGTCGCAGATTTGCATTGTACGTTACATGCGCCGGCTTAGTTTCTTTGTTAAAATTTATAATTTAAAATTTAAATTTGCAATGGTCTTGCAGCAAGGCGCATTCAACCTTGATGGTACTAATAATAGAGCACGAATCAAAATAACTACGGAAAGAAACGACCGTGGGTTAGCATTTTGGAATACATTTATCTTACGTATAAATACCAGCCTACTACGTATCTCGCAATTTACAGAACTAAAATATAGTACTAACCAATGAATAAGCAATAAGATAAGCTATTTAGCAACTTCACGAAGTGCACTCCGTAGAAATGTATATCTCACGTGCGACACGTCATATGCTAATTATATTCATATTCAGGTTCGAGGGAGGGGTCCAGACACCCTGGAACCCCCCCCCCCCCCCCACTGGGAAATATGCCAAAATTGACGTTGATCGTTTCATCGCGCGCGAACTGCTGACAAAAAGACACGTGCATGGGGTACAATATGATATTCATAAACAGTGCACGTGATATAATAATTTCATGCTTGGCCCTGAGGGGGAGGTTACGACCCCCGGAACCCCCCCCCCCCCCCCCCCCCTGTATCCGCCACTGATCTAAGGCCCCCCCCTCCCGCATTTTATTACAATCATTGAATTGCTAACTAAAGGGGATTGGGGGGGGGGGGGGGGGGGCCGTGCCCCGCCCCCCCCCCCCCCCCCCCCCCCCTGGATCCGCTACTGAGTTCAAAAGATAAAATCAAATAGCTTGCAATTAACTAAATTGACAATACTACGTATACGCCAACTTTTAATTACTAATCAGGAACTACGGTAGTAGTTTCTACATAGGAATTGACCCGGGTCGTGGGTATCATTTAGAAACGTTATAACAGGTGGGAATTTCATATGATCGCAGTTTTCACCACTTTTGGCTACCAAAGTTGTTTTTGTCAAAATGCCTCCCCGTCAACAAAAGAGGAGAGCTAAACGACGAGAGGAAATCGAAACGGTCGACGAGTTAGAGTCCTCCTGCTTCGTACAATGCTGATCCTTAACAAAAGCGGGCGTCTGCTCGTGACGGTAATTCAAGTGGGGGGGGGAGGGGGTGGGGGGGGGGGCGAACTGCATGAGTGCCCGATCGTCAATTAAAGAGGCTACGTCATAATTATAACTTGTGAGCACTTGCCAGTATTCGCAGAAATCATCGACAATAAAATACAGGAAAGAAGTAAAGAAAAACATTCTCTTACGAGAAAGTTGGTGAGATATACGAATTGGAGGCAAAGGTAGTGTAAAAAGGAAGGAAACAAATGTTTGGGAAAAGAAAAATGAGACAAAAATCCTATATTTAGCACTTCTTTTGGTTCTGTTACATTTATGTGCTAAATATTGGTTTTTCTTTTCCCAAAACCTTGTTTCCTTCCTCTCTACACCACCTTTGCCTCCAATTCCTATATCCCACCAACTTTCTCCTTAGAGAATATTTTTCTTTAATTGTGTCATCTATAAACTGCAGAATAAAATTGATGAGACTTTGAAAAAATTTGATTGGTGTTTTACTAGTTAATATTCAAAACAACAAATCAAACTTGAAAAAGCTATATGACCACTTCTTCTGTATTAACTTAGAGTTCTAATAACGCATTATTAAATAATCTCACCAAATCAAATAACGTTTTCATTTTATACTGGAATAATTTATGCTAGTAAAATAATATTTACCACATAACAGCTTCAACCTTAATAACTTTAAAGCAAATGATGTCTTAACTCACTATTGAACCTAGGAGCTTGAAATCAGTACTGTTTCACCACATATCCAGATCATGTGTTACTTATTATTAGTTATTACAATCCTAAACCGCAATCTTGATAATAGAGGGCTTTGAATATTTTGATTTATGAGCTCCTCCACAGCAGCACCATCTATTAGGCAAAATAGAAGACAATTCCTTTAAGACTCTCAGTTCTTATTAACAGCACAGTCTGTACCAGAGCAAGACTCAGAGCAGCATCAGCCAGTAACGCTAATGTCTGGTTGAGAGCTATTCCTTGCATATGCAATGACTTAGCTTTGGAGCCTCAAGAGATACAAGTCCTATTGAAATGGTGGCTAGGTCTGCCTGTCTCAGCTGACAGTAAATGTCCCTTCTACTCAAGTGCCCTTGATCCAGTTTGCCACCACACCCTTACATGTCGTTCTGGAGGAGACATCATTGCACGGCACAATAAGCTGAGAGACTGTTTTGCCAATCTGTGCTCCAAAGCATGCTTATCTCCTCAACAGGAGAAAGGTCCAGGCTTAGACTTTTCTAGGCCAGCTGATGTACTGGTGCCAAACTGGTCCCTCTCCAACCTTGCAGCTTTTGACCTGAAAGTCAACTGTCCGCTTAATACAGACTTGGTTCTGGAAGCGACCAGACAACTCTGCAGAGGTTGGTGAGACTGGAAAACATGCCAAAAATGATCAGGTGTGTGCAAGGTTGGACTGGACATGCCATTCCATTAGTGGTGGAGGTCTATGGAGGTTGGGGTGTGAAGCCCATGAATGCTTCTCCAGATTGAGTAAGAGGCAAGTCATGCATGCAAGTGGGACTATATGAAGCTAAGGCACTGAGCCAAATGTACTGCCTGCTGGCTGTCACATTGATGAGGCAGAATGCAAGAGCCATTCTCCTCAGATGTGCCCGTGCTCCCCTTCATGAGTATTAAACTTAATTGTGTTATCATTATTATCTTTACTTTCTATTCTGTTATTTCTTGTATGTCATTATTCTGTGCATTGTGTTTAAGCATTATTTTGTTTATAATGAAACTTACTGATTAGTATCATATTTAACCTGCATATAGCTTTGTGCAAAAATATTCCTGCACTCTTATCGTTAACAGCTTCTGCTTCTGGTCATGTGGACTTAGAAGTAGTCCATCTGTGTGACAATGTAACTATTCCCCTGAGCAGACACTGGGAGGGGGCCCGATTAGGTCAATGCCAACCTGTGACAAATAATGTGCAGTGATCACAACACCACTAACTAATGTCTTGGTACCAAACCTCGGACTTCACAGCGATTGGATGAAGAGCTGCATTAGCTTTAACGAATTTCGCAACGTTGTTGCGCAGACATACACCGCGTGTTTTAAGAAACTGGCGGATCTCAAATTGCATCATTAAAAACGATAATCTATTGCCAATAAGATAGAGCAGCTACTGCTTAGGGGGGCTAGTACTATCATGCCTAGAGGTGACATTTAGGCCTAGGCAGCTGTGTCCGGGGATACAATGGTGCCAAGGCATGAATGTCTGGGGGGGGGGGGGGGGGAACAATTTTTTTCATGGGGACAACATGCCTCGATCAGACACACCGGTGTATCGAACGGTTCGAGGTTCGACTTTGTTCGATGTTCGGTTCGAAGAGCTCATTAAATATTCATTGCGTATAAAAACCATCACCAATAACTGTATGATTCGCTACCTAATACATATAATGTACATGTGTTTGTGGGTCCGCGTCTATAGTGCAAAAGTAGAACCGAAAATATAAGTCAATTACATAATGAAATGCATGTAAGTGAAAAACCTGCTATGAGATCGTGAAAGCAACATTTGTGCATCTTTTGCACGCAAGCAGTGAGGGAGGAGGTGTTGACGATCGCAAGTGGGGCTAATTAAGTTATAAAATTCTTTTTTTCCTCACGTGTTTGATTCGGACAGCGATGGCCATGGTGTCTCCAGCAAAGAACGCTGAATGGTGAGCTACTTACATAACAGACCTTACACTGTAACATGTAACTAGACTTAGGAGCGATTGCATTTCCTCCGTGGTATCTTTTGCAGCGCCCAGATATGTTCTAAAAATGAGTACTCAACGCCGTACACGTGCCTGTGTGTGTGCTTTTATTAGGTAAACTTGTATATGTCTCACCTATCTTTGCAGTAGTTTCAAGATGTGAAACTCTGCAAGCTTAGCATAGCAGAAACAAACTTTGCCCAACAGTATCTGCAAAAGGCCGGTTCAAATACGTAACTTAAAAGACAGATTCAATCAGATCATATGGCCTTCGACGTAACCAAAACCTTAGGACTGACATCGGACTTGACCGGAGTGCTATAGAGAGCTGTCCAGATCCTGCAGCTGACGTTCGTGAAGATGCTCATCCACCCAACGTTTTGACTGCCTTCGTTTCCGCTGTAGCTAGTTAGCTATCATTTTTGTAATTGCCAGCGTCTTCATCGAATTAATATATTTTTCAAAAATCAACCAGTCTAGCTATGAACTTTAGGCCGTACAAACTTGATTATTAGTTTCTCGTCCGCCGAAAGATGCTGGCGGGGGTGGTTTTACTTATTTCATTATCGTTTTTAATTTTTATTTTGCACGCCTACTAAAACTTCTAGCTATAGCAGCATTCAATTTCAAAGTAATGATCAACGATAAAGTAATTGAACAAACTCCAGAGATCACATATATATATATATATTATGTTTAATTACTTTATCGTTGATCATTACTTTGAAATTGAATGCTATAGTTAGAAGTTTTAGTAGGCGTGCAAATACATATGCTTTGCAAAAAACACATGCACAAAATTGAGCTCTTTTTAAAAATAAAAAAAGACATGTCATTACAATGCAAAAAAACACATCCACAAAACAAATGGGACAGTTCACTATCTTCTTTGATAGGCTCCTTGGTTTGGTTGCACACTGAACACATGGGGTATGAAGACTCAGAGACTTTGACAAAGTCTGCTGTTGCAGCACAGCACACACATATGTCCTCATATCCAGCAGGAAAATATATAATACTTCAATTCATCCCCACATCGGTGGGGATGTAATTGACGTTTATTGACTCTGATGCCTTTGTTGATTCTGTCACCAGGCACATCTTGGTGTTCATGTTGAAGTTGGTAGCAATTTGACACCGGATGTTTTTCTATCACGCCCAGCTGATGTTTTGGTTCGTGTTTGGATTACTGGCAGGTTTGCTGTCATTGATTTCACTATGTCATCCCCCCTCTCTGTTGCCTCATTTAAGTAATGCAATGCTGTAAGAAGTATGATTAACATGGGAATGAATATAGTTTGATTGAGCCAAAGAGCGTGACCCCATGTTACGTCCTTGAACGTTCCGTGAATGAGAGAGCAATGTCAAGCAAAATCAGGTCACATGGAATTTATATAACTGATGATTTGAATGGACCAACAACACTGGTGTGAGGTTCCCGCAACTAAAAATGTATCTCTGCCACGTGATATGGATACAAATACCATATTGCAAATTGAGTTCCATCTCTAGCCCTACTAATAATAGGCATTAAATAAATGACATGTTGGAAATTTGAAATCCTGCCACCCTCAAAAATTTGTGTATGTTTCTCATAAAACTAGAATATTCATTCATAGTGTGCTTGCAGCCGGATTACTAAACCAGATTGATGGTCCTATTGGTTGTGGCCTTAAGAGGTCAGGGTTACAGTACTATACAGTGGTGCCTCGGTCATTGCGACAATTTGCATATCCCACATTGTGAAAATATACCCCGATGTTTATTTAGGGCCTGTGTTCCTAGAGATTGCTACAACCCATCGCTAATATACGGTGCGCACACCTCCCCCATACTGTATGCACACCTCCCCCTTACTGTATGCACACCTCCCCCGGACTGTATGCACACCTCCCCCAGACTGTATGCACACCTCCCCCATACTGTATGCACACCTTCCCCATACTGTATGCACACCTCCCCCATACTGTATGCACACCTCCCCCATACTGTATGCACACCTCCCCCATACTATATGCACACCTCCCCCATACTGTATGCACACCTCCCCCATACTGTATGCACACCTCCCCCATACTGTATGCACACCTCCCCCATACTGTATGCACACCTCCCCCATTCTGTATGCACACCTCCCCCATACTATATGCACACCTCCCCATACTGTATGTACACCTCCCCCATACTGTATACACACCTCCCCCATACTGTATGCACACCTCCCCCATACTGTATGTACACCTTCTCTATACTGTATGCACACCTCCACCACAACTTGTGATATGTTTTATGTGCTTCATTTTCTAAATGTTTTATGTACACTGGTACAGTGATTTGTTTGGACCTTTATGAACACACTAGCCTCGTCCCCAGGCCGTCAATTAAAGTTTGGGAAAAAAGACGGCCTGGTCTCCATTGCAACTCCGTTAGTGCGCATGCGCTGGCCATTACCAGAAAAAGTGGTAATCGTATATTTCGCTTGTAAACCTTTCCGTAAACTAACTTGTTACTGGTCTGCCTCGTTCTAAGTGCCAGGCTTTTTCAATTAAAAACACATCGCACACATGCATAAAATACATAGCTACGCGTAGTATGTGCAATACAATGTGTAGGAGACACAACACTGCCACTAATCCTGCAAGACTTTGACGTCGTTGCCATACTACGCGTAGCTATGTATTTTGTGCATGTGCGCGATGTGTTTTTAATTGAAAAAGCCTGGCACTTTGAACGAGGCAGACCGGTAACGAGTTAGTTTACGGAAAGGTTTACAAGCGAAATATACGATTACCACTTTTTCTGGTAATGGCCAGCGCATGCGCACTAACGGAGTTGCAATGGAGACCAGGCCGTCTTTTTTCCCAAACTTTAATTGACGGCCTGGGGACGAGGCTATGAACACACAAACCCCTCTTTGGTATTTGTCTTACCTGAAACCCTAGAATTGCTATTTATTGAAACCACAAAACTGCATGATGGTATTTTTATGAAACCCTTATAATTGTTCTGTGTTCGTAAGTGATCTCCATAGTTACCAGGCATGCCTAGACTTTTGAAGAAACATACACTAACTTATTGATTTACCTCCACAGTGTTGGTGGATATGACTGTGAATTTGTTGATGTCCCTCACGATGATGACTACTGTGTCATCTGTCTTCTCCCTGCTCGAGACCCTCAACAAACCAAGTGTGAGTGTGCCAAGCTGTACTGCAAGTCATGTTATGACCAGCAGAAAAGCACCTCAGGGAAATGCCCCACATGTCGCCAACCACTGGATGCATTTCCTGATAGGAAGAGTGCTAGAAAGGTCAAAGACCTCAGAGTGAAGTGTACGTCCACAGGCTGTCCCTGGGTAAATGAGTTAAGATTGCTTGCAGATCACCTTGAAGCATGTGGATACAAGTAAATAAAAAACATTCTCTATGAGAAAGTTGGTGGCATATAGGATTTGAAGGCAATGGTGGTGTAAAAAGGAAGGAAACAAGGGTCTAATAATAAGGGAAAATGGAATAGTCCTATATTTAGCACACGAACAACATACTATATCCTACATATAGAAATGTGCTAAATATAGGACTATTCCATTTTCCCTTATTATTAGACCCTTGTTTCCTTCCTTTTTACACCACCATTGCCTTCAAATCCTATATGCCACCAACTTTCTCATAGAGAATGTTTTTTATTTACTTGTTTCATTGATTTTTATTCATACCCGATTATGAGCTGTATAGCATGTTAAGTAATCCATCGTGATATGAGAGGAAGGTTGTAAAGGTACGACATACCTTTGAGTGACCTTAACTCTTTTCGCCGAGCGAGATGCACGTTCAGGACTATGGCAATATCGCTGTCTTTTTTCAGGATCTGTAGCTTGCACGTGAAGGCATTTTGAAAAAAAAAAAAAAAACTACTTCACTAAGTTACAAAGAGCGTCAAACTTTACAACGATCGAATAACAAGAATATAATGATTATAGTACGCACGTGCACGTTATTATAACCGCCACAGTTAATTACCACTACGTGTAGTGCCCAGACCATACACATTTGATTACATGATGTATACTGCTAGTACTTCGTATAAAGAGCGAAGTAGGACCTATCCGAGTCTTGTCAGTGCAGTAAGCTTAACTATACGTGATTTGCTAACACAACTACCGATATATGTCATGTAGCCTCGAGACGTTTTGACCACAGAAGCGAGAATGCCAACGAATTCTGAAGCCATTGGTGTAATTTTCATTTCTTAAAAGTGTTCCTATCCCGAGTTATGCGTGGTCAAGAACAAGAACAAGAACAAGAAGAACGAGAAATTCGTGGGACTGGGTACGAGTTTCGAAAATTGTTTTGTTCTCTACAACCACGCGGTTTTGTGACATCAAACAAACACGAAACTGCTTGTTGTTGCCTTCTTGTACGACGACGATAACAAGGTAAGCCATCCGCTCGTCGCGGGTCTTGTTAGAAGCGGGTCGCGTTTTTTTAATGACATTCATAATCGGGGTCAAATCCTATATGAGAGTTACTAACGTAACTCTCGATGTTTTAGCTCCTTGCGCTAATGGCTGTGGAGACCATATAATCCTTAACAACCTTCACCTTCATAATAAAGTGTGTGCTCTTAGGAAACACACGTGTAAGCATTGCAAGTCCAAAGGGACATATAAGGAAATGACTGGTGGCCATCTTGATGAGTGTCCTGATCTCATGGTACCCTGTCCCAACAATGGATGTGGAGTTACCATTAAAAGGAAGCAGATGGATTCACATCACTTGAAGTGTCCATATCAGATTATTGGTTGCCCATATAAGGAAGTGGGATGTACCTACGCTTCACAAAGACGAGCCAATACAATGGAAGACCACAAAGCCAACTCTTATGGCCACCATCTTGATCTAGCTATGGTACAGCTGATTACGCAAGAAAAAAGAATCCATATGACGGTTATTAGGATGCCTCATTTCAATCAGTTGAAAGTGAGCAATAAAACATGGTTCAGTCCAGGATTTTATACCCATCCCTGTGGCTATAAGATGTGCCTCTTGGTATATGCCGATGGATGTGGTGATGGTAAAGGTACACATGTGTCTGTATTCCTGTGCCTGATGATGGGAGAGAATGATGATACCCTCACATGGCCAATCAGATACAAGTGTACAATCACCCTTCTCAACCAGCTCAAGGATGAAGACCATTACTTAGACACAATCGATTATACTACAGATGAAGCAGATGATTCCAATAGCAGAGTGCTCAGTGGTAAGAGGGGTAGAGGATGGGGTTACACTCAGTTCTTTCCTTATGATCAGCTGGGCCTCGAGGAAGATGAAGAGTGTCAGTATTTGAAGGATGACAGCCTCTACTTCAAAGTACAAGTGGAAGTCCTTCCAGCCTGCAAGCCATGGCTGATGGTAACTGTGCCATCTGAAGATACATAGTCATATACATGAACATTTAGTACTATTGTTAGATGCTAACTGACCTCTGTATTCCCATCAACATGTTTTTGTAATGTTCAAAGAAAACTTGCATCGACATGTACGTTTCGTTTCTACGAACTAATACAAACAGCATATTTGAAACCATTCACACCAAGATATAGAAGCCATGATAACATGGCTGTACTAAACCATGACAATGTACATGGCCGTACTAAGACATGCTGCCATGTATTTAAACAAGCTCAATTTCTGCTTGTGAGAAAAAAAAGGGCTGCATTTTCTAGCTCGATCGAAACATATAATTCGGTGCCTCAGATCCGCATCATAATGATGAAGAATATACTGATATGAGTAGTCTGGGGATTGTAAGGCAATAGTGGTGTAAAAAAGAAGGAAACAAGAGTCTAATAATAAGGGGAAATGTAATAGTCCTATATTTCACCCATTTGTAGGTCATTATGCTTGTGTGTAATAGGACTATTATATTTCCCCTTCTTGTTTCCTTCCTTTTTACACCACTAGACTATTGCCTTCCAATCCTATAGGCCACTAACTTTCTCATAGAGAAAGTTTTTATAACTTGTGTAATTCAGTTCCTATTGCATCCACATGGGGCTGTTTACAACACTCCTCAATTACCCTCTTTGGATATAAGTATATGCAAGCCTGCACAGATGAGAACAGGTAGGACCGCAACATGGGCATCGGAACCGGTTTGGTAGATCCGATGGTCGCCAGACCAATATTTCCCCCCGGCCTTTGAGAGCGAGCCCAGACCTCAAGGTATAAACCTTGACAGTAAAAGCCAAACACAACTTGAGCATCACAACATGTCTTTTAGTATTAACTGATTTAATAGACACTTCATACAATAACGCTCATGAATACATAACATATTTCTCTATGAACTAGCTATGATACAGCAATGCCCAGCACTGCACAACTGACCAGACACAACAAACAGGTTCTCAAACTAAATTGCAGGAACTTTTATGATTGTCTTGAGGGATGAGATTTGGGGACAGATGAAGGTATAAGTGGTATGGTTGGTGAGGAGCTGTAGGAGAATGAAGAAGATACGCCATCATGGTACAGTCATGAATATGATTAGCAACACCATGTGACAATTAAGTTGTGTACATATAACATGTGAGTACTGTGTAGTTGCATATAGGGTCAGTATACAGCTATCATGTCATACGTCATACAGGGTATCTACAGTGATACAAGTAGCCAGTTTCTCACAGAGCCTTCTTCAGCTACATGTAGGACAATTTTCTCCATAGCATTTTAAAAACCACTTTGATTCATTATGGGCCACATTCTCCCTATAACTTTGGCAATTCAAAATATCAGCATTCAGAGGATTAGGTGGCACATATGGCCTCCTAGCATGACTAGGTTATAATCTATAGGTTAATGTGGGAGAGACCAGGTATGAACCATTGGGCCACAAGGACCACACAGAAGGTGTGCAGCGTTTCTTAGAGTGTTAATTTCTTATTTCTTTCATTCTAGACATATGGTCTCTGTGATTTCAGGGGGAATGGGGACCAGAGGCCAGGAGGAGTGGGAAGCAGAGGTTAGGGGGGAATGGGGACCAGGGGCAAGGGGGGAATGGGGACCAGAGGCTAGGGGGGAATGGGGACCAGAGGCTAGGGGGGAAGGGGGGGGGGGGGGGAATGGGGACCAGAGGCTAGGAGGGAATGGGGACCAGAGGCTAGGAGGGAATGGGGACCAGAGGCTAGGAGGGAATGGGCTCTCCACAGGTATTTGCTACCCAAGCTCACAAGGGTGTGTGGTTACCTGCCTTGCCAACTTCCCAAGCGGTAGATAACCCAGAACTACATGTTACTCTAGCTGAGCGTTAGCCGGGACCAACTGATTGCATATAATACAGCCATACAGCACACTACCCAGACAACCATACACATATACTATTAGGTTAAATATTTGATACAGTTGCTATACATGCAGGTAGTCACAGTGGAGGTGACTCACAACACATCATCACAACAAGCCACTCACTTCCCAAGCTGTGCCAGGGAGACTGGTGCACGCCTTGGCTGATCACGTTTAGCAAGGGACCTCCCCTCTCCTGCATCATGTGAGTCCTCAGTATCCCTGTGAGCACAGGTTCAGGTAAGTGACACATGTAACAGGTGAAGAGGGGGAAGGTGAGGAGAGGAGAAGGGGAGGGGAGGAGAAGGGGAGGGGAGGGAAGGGGAGGGGAGGAGGAGACAGGGAGAAGAGGGAGGGTGAACATACGCGTAATCTGGGACATGAGGGGATGTCATGGTGGACAGGCCTGGCTTCCTAGTGGGCACCAAGATGTGTTTGACCTCAATGTCGCTGCCATGGCCACCATGTTGATCTGCCTTAGTGATGAGCTTCTGTAGAGGGATTAAACATGACAAGTGTCCTTCTGAGCCTCTGGTGTGGGTATATGTGAACCTTTACCTGCTGTCCATTGGTCTCCTTTGATGAGAAGTGCTTGTCTTCTTTAGCGTGTACACATATCTTCATTGTCCTGGTGCGTTTGTGGTGGGCCCAGGCCATGATCAGTACGGTCATGACCACACCCAGCAGTATGGCTGCACCAAATGAGGCAAAGATGGCCACTATCAGTGTGTAGTCCTCTGAAGGAGGAACTGTTGCTGTCACCAGTTGAGTGATTTGAAGGGAACTTGGATCCAGAGTGAAAACATCAGAGCCAATCACAACCTTAAAAAAAAAAAGTATTGTGTAATTTGTAAACTTGGTATGCTTCTATATTTCAAAAAATAAATTAAATGGTCAACACGAAAAACAAAATGAAATGGTGAAGGTCATAATACACTGCTATGTGGTGATGTGTGGGGTATGACCTGGCCACTATTAATTACTGAACAGATGACATCAGGTTGATGGAACAGGACACTCCAAGTTATCTCCTCCTCCCCCTCCCCACCTAGCAGGTAACCATGGCAATAGGTAACGACTTACAGTGATGGTGGAGCTGTTGAGTGCAGCCAAGGTCTCCTGAAGAGCAGGCTCTGGAGGTGGGTCTGTTGGCTGACGGTCAAGGATATCCATGGAAACCACCAGTCCATTGGATGTTACCTGTCAAGGATTTAAGGGCGTGTCATTTAGGATGGGGTGTGGTAAAGGGGCATGTTATGCTGGACAGATGGGTACATGACTATACATCCTCTGTCAACAATAGCATACTAGAACTTATCGTACGTGCACACACCAAGAAAAGTGACGATATGTGCACATGTACATGTACATGTACCTGACAGGAATGCTATTAAATGCTGCCCTACCGTTACAGTCACGTTGACCAGCCTTGACACGTCAGTGTTCAGTTGGTCGCTCAGAGCACTTGTAACCAACGAAGTCATGGCAGCAGGACTCAGTGAGGACACACCCCTCACATTCCCAGTCAGAAGGAAGGACACGTGCCTCTGGGCGGTGTCAGGGGGAGGAGCCACAACAGTGAACACCACAGACGTGGTTGCCTCAAAGTTCTGGACAGCAAAGCTCAGCGTTAACTGGTCAGCAGGCACACTGACCCTCAGCCTGGTGAAGTTGGCCTTCCCTGATATCAAGGGAACTGTTGTGACTCCCTCAAGAGAAGGAGCACTGGAGAGGGAGGGAGGGAGGGAGGGAGGGAGGGAGAGAGGGAGGGAGGGAGGGAGAGAGGGAGGGAGGGAGGGAGAGAGGGAGGGAGGGAGGGAGAGAGGGAGAGAGTGAGGGAGGGAGAGCAAGAGAGTTAGAGAGAAAGAGAGAATGGAGGAAGGGATGGAGGGAAGGGAGGGAGGGAGGGAGGGAGGGAGGGAGGGAGAGAGGGAAGGGAGGGAGGGAGAGAGAGGGAGGAGAGAGAGGAGGGAGAGAGGGTTGGAGGGAAGGAGAGAGGGAGAGAGAGGGAGGGTAGAGAGAAAGAGAGGGTGGAGAGAGTGAGGGATGGTGAGGGAGGGATAAAGGAGTGAGAGTGTGTGAGTGTACAGTGCAGCACAAGGTGACATGAGATAATAGTGTAGGGACCATTTGAGAGCCATCCTTACCTCCTTGTGCTACCACTGTGGTGGAGGGTGGCTGTACAGTTCCATGGTGTGGTGAGGCCAAGGTTGGTCACCACGTTGCCAAGGGAATCTCTCAGAACCAACACAACGTACACCAAGTAGCCAGTCTGGTGAGGTCAGTGGTGTGTCAGTACATGTGTGAGGTGTGGGAATGAATAGGAGTCTGTACACGCACATGCACACATGCACACACACATGCACACACACATACACATACACACATACATTTACACACACACATACACATACACACATACATTCATACACACACACATACATGTACACACATATGTATATATAGACACACATGGCAATTTAGTGCACATTCGTGCTTATTTTTTAAGAACCAGAGAGCGGTACACAGCACTCATTTTATTTAATGCTCACCTTAGCACTTGGTTCCTGTACCACCACGAGGATGGAGGGAATGGTGTAGTTAACTATTTGCCCAGGTTGGGTGAACAGTGCTGCAGGAACTTGTGGAAGGGCCGCAGGGGTTACGCCACTGAGACTGGCATTTTGGTACTGAGGGGGAGCTTGGGGCTTCTCTGGCGGGTTGGGTACAGCCGTGGCGGCCACTGAGAAGTCCAGGATGGGTGTTCCCATGGTAACATTGCTAGGAAGCTGGTTGGTCTGTATCTGTTGCAACAGCAGGTGAGAATATCATTATTTACATGTTACACCTTGTGGTCATGTTATCTGGTCATTTTTCTAACTACCAATAACTACATGCATGAAGATACATGATGTACGTTTACATATAAAGAACCCTCCCAGTCATGAGTTTGGTCCAATTGAAAATTGGTGTTGACACCTCCGTGATCTGACCATTACATCTGGAACACTATACGTCACCACATTACACATGTGTATTATCAGTGCATGTTGTACTTATATGTATGAGCATTAACATGTAATACATTGTGTGGAGAAATCTCTAAATGCCCATTGGATGCAATGCTGCAATACGGACGCGACTATTTCACAGAGTGGAACAGTTGCATGTTACGTTAGCCTTTTAGACCCCCGAGGGCTCACCAAGGTGACCAGCTGGTCGCCCAGAGAGTACGCCTGCTCCAGTGCCTTCAGCTGGGCGTTGTACTGCCCCACCCTCTGGTTGAAGGCCTGCACACTTGCATTGTACTGCTGGATGAAAGAGGACACGTCCAGTGGAGGGTCAACGTTGAGAGCGTTAGAGGAACTGCTGTTGGCTGAGCCACTAAGGAGGTTATCCTGTGGAGGAAGAGGTGTGTGTGTGTGTGTGTGTGTGTGTATGTGTGTGTGTGTTCATGTGTGTGTTTGCATACGTGTGTGTGTGTATGTACGTGTATTTGTGTGTGTATGTGTGTGTACGTATGTGTTTGCAAACGTGTGTGTGTGTGTGTGTTTGCATAAGTGTGTGTGTGTGCTGAGTGCAGTGGCTGCACAAAGTACCCACTACTACACTACAAAGATACACTGGCTAGCTATTTGTGCACATTATCCAACACACAGGGCTGGGGCCTCATTATTCAAGTTTGATTTTCTGAGGGTCTACCTACTGTTCCGGACCTAGATGTGGATTTAAGATTGAACTGCGAGTCCCAGAGTCATAAGACACTGAAGTCTTAGCTAACTGTACTGCACATTTCAATGTATGCATCAGTACGTTTTATTAACATTTATGTAGCGCATAGGCCTGGAATTACAATGTATGAATGATGCCAAGCAGGACGATATGATGATTTCAAAATCCATCAAAATCCATCACACCTGACAAGTGTTTTAAAGAAGCATGCATGTATATGTGTAGTGAGGTAAAAGGTCTACATGTACATACATGTGCTAAGTAACCATGACCAAGGGACAGTTGTACGTGCATATGCACTAATGTCACATGTTCCACAGTTGAACACTTACCACTTGATCCACGCTCCTCAGACCACCTGATGTGTCAATCTCTATGCCCACGGTGGGCACTGAGGGGGCGGCTGTGGTGTTAGGGGGCGGAGCTCCAAGCTCCAGGGTAAGTGTGGATTCGTTCATTGCCAGCAGGCTCCGCCTCCTGCCCGTGATGGGTGTGTTCTCTGACACGATCTTGACGACCCTGATGGTTGAAGGCTTTATGCCCAGCACGTAGGCAAGGTTGGAGATGAGGTTCTGAACGAAGAAGTCGTCAATGGAGACCGCCATCGTCATAGAAACCTGAACGACTGGTGCTGTGCGAATCTCAATGGGATCACTGCCCCGCACGATCTGGGGGGGGGGGGGGGGGGCATGTGTGTGTGTGTGTGTGTGTGTGTGTGTGTGTGTGTGTGTGTGTGTGTGTGTGTGTGTGTGTGTGTGTGTGTGTTGTGTGTGTGTATGCATGCGTGTGTGAAGGCATTACAGTACGCCCAATGCAGTCTCACCATACCATGTGAAGGACTTTGGTCTGCCTGTCGTAGTAGTTGGACCCTGAGGAGTCACTTAGCAATGGCACGTAATCTCCATCAAACTGCGTTGTTGCACCGCTAGATAGGTATGCTACGTTTTTAGGTTCTATGAACACACCGTTCTACATGTGTGCAAAGGTAAAAATGATATCACAACATGAAACGCAATGCATTCAGTTGTGTTTACAAAACACACCCTCATCACAGCACCACCCTCATCATACCACCCCATCCTACCACCCCATCATACCACCCCCATCATACCACCCCCATCATATCGTCTTTCTACCATTATGGCACTAAGTCTGTGTTGTAACTAACTAACAAAATAACGAGTGCAATGTAAGCCTGGGTACCCGATAAACGTCTTTTCTGAGAGGGTCTTTGAACCAGATGTCCACCCTGATACCATCTGATGGGGCGGCATTCAGAAGGTGGAACCTCATCACTTGGGGGAGGGAACCCGTTGACCATACGTAGTAATCCGTTCCCTTGGCAACGATAGTAAAGAACGTTGACAGGCGTTTCAAGCAGGTGTAGTACGTGCACCATCCTGTGTGGGTGGTGGGAGACAAGGGGTTAAGGCCACTGAGTGAAGGTGGTGGGAGTCAAGGGGTTAAGGCCACTGTGTGAAGGTGGTGGGAGGAAAGGGGTTAAGACCACGGAGTGATGGCAGTCATGTCGCAAAAATAGAAACCATACTAATTTTCTCCACACAGAGATGTACATGTACATGAAGATAGTATGCACAAACGCACCCTTTCGTTCTCTGTTGTATTAATACACATACATGTACATGTACATGTACATGTAAAAAGAAAACATTATACAGGCCAATAAATAATGAACGAATGTTTGGAAATCTGATGCATGTAACATGCATGAACATGTATGATACATGTATGTACATCCAACACGTACATGTATTTATCTAATGTATCAAACACGTGCGATACATGTATGTACACGCACACGGACCAGGTACGCACAGTGCAAAGAATGAACAGCCTCTACGTGTGCACAAATGAGTGACCCTCACCATGGTCCATGGGTCCATTAATCATATCTGTGTAGTTCCCGGCACCAGTGTTCCCGCCATGGAGGGCTATTGGTGAGAGCCTTCTGGTCTCTGTGTCGGAGTCCATGCTCTCGATGACAAACATGAAGTGTTGGAGCCTCTGACAGCGATAGGCATTCCATGAGGTCATGAAGGTGCAGCCACCATACACACTGTTGAAGTCACTAATGTGTGTGTGTATGTGTGTGTGTGGATGTGTGTGGATGTGTGTGAATGTGTGTATGTGTGGATGTGTGTGGATTTTGTGTGTGATGAGTGTGTGTGGATGTGTGTGAGTGTATGTGTGTGTATGTGTGTGAGTGTATGTGTGTGTATGTGTGTGAGTGTGTGATGAGTGTGTTTGGATTTGTGTGTTTGGATGTGTATGTGTGCATGGTTGTGTGTATGTACATGCACATACAAGTGTATGGCATGTGTGTACACATATGTGTGTACATGTATGTGTGTGTGTGTGCGCACAATATATGGAGTAAACACATTGTGCACATGCACAGCACCAAGTACACCTACACACCTACACACCTACACATGGCTTAACCAAGCATACATGGTGGCATACATCAATGTACACTCATGTGCTGCCTCATGTCCCACATTAAAGACATAAAACTGTACTGATCCACAGAGGTTAACAAGCCCCGCCTCTATATCACCACAGAGATGTCACCTCAGCAGGGACATACATGTATGAGGGGGAAGGGGGGTGAAATGATTAGTTCACTATTATTGATGCGGGGTGCCTTATTCCCTACTATGAATAATATTATAGAAGGTGGTTTAAACCTCCACACATCCCCCCCCCCCCAGATCCAATACTGGACTCAGAGGCAGAGAGGTCAACTCCAGAGGATCACCTCAGAGGAGTCACCTCAGTGACTATTATCTAATAAAGAGGACACGTTGCCGTCACTTACGTGGGACTTCCCCTGGCCACACCCTCGTACTGGATCACTTGCTGCGATGAGGCTAGGGACTGCCCCCCACCTTCATAGGCCAGCCATGTCACTGGTAGTCTGTTTATATAGTTCATAAACCTGACAGGAAACAATTAATAAACCTGACAGGAAACCATTAATAAACCGGACAGGAAACAATCAATAAACCTAAACCTGACAGGAAACAATTAATAAACCTGACAGGACATCAATACAATTGTAGCGATCACCTTGAATTATAAATACTTGTAACATAGATACATGTATGACCTGGGTTTACCTGATTTCAGCAAAGGGGACAACAGATCCTTCCACGGGGGACGTCCCGAGGAATGTTCCATCAAGGTCCCTCACGAGGGCATGCTTGGGCCCGTCACAGTCCATGTCAATGCAGTCCTGCGAGCAACGAGATGCAAACGTTGAAGATGGAACACAAACGCTACACACACTGCAGACATGAGTAATAAATACGGCCATGTGTACGTACCTCCTGGTTGACCCAGGCTGGATCAGGGTCGTAGAAGAAGGCCAGGGACGTGGGCTGGACGTTCAGTTTGACCGTTCCGATGATGTTTACGGGATGGACGGCATCAGGGCTCTGTGGGTTGTTCCCTATGGCATAGGTACTGTAGGAGCAGCTGTTGAAGAACCTGGCAAATGTGTTGTTGGTCACCCTAAGCACACCGTCGATCACGGGGTAGCCTTTCACTGAGAAAAAAAATGAGATTTTTTTTAAAAACATATGCACATCCTATATGTACGACGATAAAAAAAAAAACATTATTGTACCTACATGGTACTGTAGATGCATGGTACTGTAGATGCATGGTACTGTACATGCATGGTACTGTAGATGCATGGTACTGTAGATGCATGGTACTGTAGATGCATGGTACTGTATATGCATGGTACAGTAGATGCATGGTACTGTATATGCATGGTACTGTAGATGCATGGTACTGTATATGCATGGTACTGTAGATGCATGGTACTGTAGATGCATGGTACTGTAGATGCATGGTACTGTATATGCATGGTACAGTAGATGCATGGTACTGTATATGCATGGTACTGTAGATGCATGGTACTGTATATGCATGGTACTGTAGATGCATGGTACTGTAGATGCATGGTACTGTAGATGCATGGTACTGTACATGCATGGTACTGTAGATGCATGGTACTGTAGATGCATGATACAGTAGATGCATGGTACTGTAGATGCATGGTACAGTAGATGCATGGTACTGTATATGCATGGTACTGTAGATGCATGGTACTGTAGATGCATGGTACTGTAGATGCATGGTACTGTATATGCATGGTACAGTAGATGCATGGTACTGTATATGCATGGTACTGTAGATGCATGGTACTGTATATGCATGGTACTGTAGATGCATGGTACTGTAGATGCATGGTACTGTAGATGCATGGTACTGTAGATGCATGGTACTGTAGATGCATGGTACTGTAGATGCATGGTACTGTAGATGCATGGTACTGTATATGCATGGTACTGTAGATGCATGGTACTGTATATGCATGATACAGTAGATGCATGGTACTGTAGATGCATGGTACAGTAGATGCATGGTACTGTATATGCATGGTACTGTAGATGCATGGTACTGTAGATGCATGGTACTGTAGATGCATGGTACTGTATATGCATGGTACTGTAGATGCATGGTACTGTAGATGCATGGTACAGTAGATGCATGGTACTGTATATGCATGGTACTGTAGATGCATGGTACTGTATATGCATGGTACTGTAGATGCATGGTACTGTAGATGCATGGTACTGTAGATGCATGGTACTGTAGATGCATGGTACTGTAGATGCATGGTACTGTATATGCATGGTACTGTAGATGCATGGTACTGTAGATGCATGGTACTGTAGATGCATGGTACTGTAGATGCATGGTACTGTAGATGCATGGTACTGTAGATGCATGGTACTGTAGATGCATGGTACTGTAGATGCATGTATACATGTACATGTGTGTAGGATCGTTGCTGCAAAAAGGGACCTTATGTAATTGTTTTCCTAATCATTTGAGATACCTACATGTAGGTCCTCCACAACCTCTTTATTCCACACTGGTATTTGGTCTCGCTGGGGTGAATTAAAAATTATGCTTACATTTCATGCGTCAACTTTGATGCTCCTCTTGGAAACTGTTATAATATTGCACTAGGTCCCTTTTCGCTGTGACGATACCATGTATTATAATTTTTAATTTTTTTGTGACAGCAGGGTCTGCAGCCTTTGCAGCAGAGGAGAGAAAGCATAAGGCCAATGACTCCAAATGTGCAGAACTGGGTTGGGTATGCATCCCAATAGCTGTGGAGACCTATGGGTGTTGGGGCACTGAAGCAAAGTGGGCAATATCGCAACTAGCCTCTCGCTTGGCCACACGTCAGAACTGCCCAAAGTCTGCATCTGTCACAGCCCTATATCAAAGGTTGAGCATGACCCTTGTTAGGGCAAATGTGAGGGCTCTGCTGTCCAGGGCCATCTCAGACATCGGCTACTGATATATTATTTAGTCTAGGTGGTAGGTAATTTAACGTTATGTGCTTGTTTATCTGTATTGTACAAGTTTTTGTTTACGTTCAACATGGAGTATTGGTTTTTGCGTTAATACATTTACAAAATTTCATAACCTTAAAAAAAAAAAAGAACTGCTAAACATCAGAACACAAGAACGTCTGCATGCCACATACAACATAGGTCCATCACCTATTTTGAATGCACACAGTTGCAAGTGGTTTGTACACACTTATACCGTTAAAGTACTGCTCCATGTTTCCAAACTCAATTGAATGTAAAACCTCACCAAACACACCCACACATTATAGCCCTTATGATGCACAACGTAGAACCACCCACACACAACATTAAAAAGTCCCAGACACTTGTCACCCCATCTCCCCACCCCCACCCCCACCCACCCCGGGGGGAGGGGCTTACTGAGATGCCACACCCCCGTCCCATCCATCTTGCTCCTCTTCTGGTTGAACGATGACATCATGATGCCCAACTTGGGCTCGTTGGGACCAATGTGCACCACAGCGTAGGACGGTGCAGAGCTGAAGCACTGCTCCCCAGGGAGGTTGCCCACTATCAGGGAGTTGGTGACCTGGACAAACTTCCGTCCCAGCAGGTGTTGCACCGGGTCCGGTCCGTACACGTTCAGGTTCATCCCCACCTTGCCCGATGCGATGGCCATGTTTGTGACCACGAGGGAGCTGGCCAGAGAGGAGAAGACGCCATAGGTCCAGTGGAAGGCAGAGGTGAACCCGCCTATTGAGGTGCAAGGCGAGGACGTTCCCAGGACGTTCAGCCCAACAAGACCTGTGTGGGCTGTGTTGTTCCAGAACATAGCCTAGGGAAGGGAGGATAGAGCACTACATTGGCTGCCACATGCAGTTACACAGATCAATAGCAGAAATCAGTTTGCACAATTGCTGTACGTTGACCTCCTTTTGTTGGGGTATACCTTTTAGGCTGACTTTTTAACAAAATCATGCAGGTGATGGTAATGTGACAAACAGTTCCATGAAAACAGATCTACCTACTTACAGGCATGCCAGAAAACCAGTGGAAGATAAGCACGCCCCTCTTTTAAGGTAAAAATACTTATTAATTCTTTAGTGAAACTATATTGTATTCCTACCAGCTTCTCCCTCCTCCTCCCTCCTCTTCCCCTCCCTCATCCTCCCCTCCCCTTCCATTTCCCTCCCTCCCTCCCATCCTCCTTCCACTTACTGATGAGTATGTCGCAGGATACTGGTCCGCGACACATGGCTGTCCTGGGTACCTGTAGCTCAACCTGGTGCTCCCACCTGCAGCATTGTCCCGTACCACGTTCCCGCCGTCCACGTCAAACGTGGCGGGAAAGTCCACCGCGTGGTTGTCCAGCGGCTGGTTGGGCTGCACGGAGGAGGTGAAGATGGCCAGGTTCCCCGTGACGCTGTTCCTCACTCCCCCTATCCTCAGGCTGGAGTCCGTCGTCCTCCACACCACGTTCTGGCTCACACCAATCCCGTTGGAGCCGTGGATGCCAATGGCGGTGTTGTAGCCGTGATGGACCGAGGAGCGACGAATGAAGCTCCCGACGGAATTGTCAGAGTTGTCCAAAAAGACGACGGCGTAGCGGGGGTCCGCAGGGGAAAAGTAGCCCCCTTGGCCGCAGTACCTAAACTCCACCGAGTCGATCTGCGCTGGCCCGGAGAAGCTCGACACGCCGTCGCTGTACGTCCCCACGAGCAGACGGCAGCCATAGTAGTTCCACTCCTGGGGCTCCGAGGGGTCCTCCCCTCCCTGTACCACGATGTTGTGCGTCAGGAGCCCCACCTCTGGTGCCACGGACCCGCCGTTCCCCCACCAAAGGGAGGAGACGTTCCCTCCTCCCAAAGAGGCGAGGTCTGAGGGCGCGAGGAAGGGGTATACCAGGTGGTCGTACCGTAAGGGCTGGTCCAGGGTGAGTACCCCTGTGGCTGGGTTGTAGGCCAATACTGTCCTTATCTCGGATTCGGAGGGCTCGAACCCCGAAGGAGCTATCACGACCTGGACACCTGCGGTCCAGTTGGGATAGGTGCTGCCCTGCAGAGTGATCTGAATGTCCCCGCTGTGTGCACTGGTCCCCAGGCGGGTCCACGTCATTGTGGACGGCTGGCCAAACAGAGATACCTGTGTTTAACATGGGGGGGGGGGGGATAGGGGAGGGGGCAGCATCCATTAGCACGCCATACATGGTGTCCATGGTTCAACTCACATTGCCAAATGCTCCAATCGCCTTTGAGCCGACAATGAGCTGGTTGTTGAGTGCCAGAGGTACATCAGTCCTCCGGCCAGTGAGGGTGATCTGCACATTGTGCAGGAATGGGCTTTGCTGCGTCCCAATTATCAGTGCGGCGTTGGACCCCAATATCAAAATCTGCAGACAAAAACACGCAAGCAACGTGTGACACGATCGGTTCCCCAAGCCCAAACATACATATTTACAATGTACATATTTACGTTGCATTTATTCTCTTGTATCTTGTATAATAATAATAATAATAATACTACTGTATGCTTGGAGTAACCACAGTGTAACTGATATGTGTAGTCATTTTTCGGTGTACATTTAAATAAACATGTATGTATGTTGTATGTAATGAAAAATTAATAACATTTCAATTGCTTACGCGGTTAGCTGAGAAGTTGTAGTCCCTGGTGTCCTCAAACTGCAGCTGGCCCATGACGTACACGTTGGCAAAGGCAGGAGGGTTGGGTACGTCCATGAGCATCCTCCACGCAGCAGAAATGTTGACGTTCTCCCCGGCCATGGGGAGTCTACCCGAGGGCCATGACGAATTGCTGCTCCAGCGACGCTGGCTGTTATTTTTGTAAATAAATAAAGAGGGTGTGGTTTATATGATGCGCATCACAATGATGACATTGTGATGTTGAAATAACACATGACATCATCGTGACATCATGCTGCAAGAGGGAGCGGCTTACTCTGATTCCAACTTGACCACCGGAGGCACGTAGACTGGGCACCCGGCCCTAGGGCAGGTGGAGTAAGTGTAGGTGTAGAGGAGGTTGGAGTAGCTCTGGGTGTTGTTCACCCCTGTCATCAGGTAGGTCACTGATGAGGTCACGTTGTCTATGTGCCAAGCACTGAGGTGGAGAGAGTGCAGAGAGTGGGGGGAGGGAGGGAGGGAGGGAGGGAGGGAGGGAGGGAGGGAGGGAGGGAGGGAGGGAGGGAGGGAGGGAGGGAGGGAGGGAGGGAGGGAGGGAGGGAGGGAGGGAAATTAAAAGTATCATCATTGCCACACACATTGACACAATTAAATCTGTGGAAGTACAACTTCATTGTACCTGTTGGTGAACCTCACATCCCTGAAGTTTTGTTTCATAATAAATAGATTTGACACAGCCATTAGGGTGCATTAGGATACATGTAGATGAGAGGTGAATGCACAGACATTGCTGCAAGTGGTACCATAAAGTGACTGCGGTCTGTTTGTTGCATCTATATGCCACACTTGAGTAAGCAACACACCCAGGGTACACCCCCCCCCCCCCCCCCAACACACCCAGGGGTACACATCCCCAACACACCCAGGGGTACACCCCCCCAATACACCCAGGGGTACACACCCCCAATATACACCCAGGGGTACATCCCCCAATACATGTAGCTTACTATAATCGGTCCTGCGGCTTCGGAAAGCCCCCAATATCAGTGTACTGTACGCTTTTCCAGTCTCCCACTGTCCCCACTTCCACGTGGTCAGGAAGCATGACAAAGCGGTGCGTGATCCAGGAGCGGTCGCTGGGTATTATGCCGTACATCCCAGCGTTGTAGAAGGTGGTGTCCACCGTCTGCTGAGGGGGGAGGCGCCACAGGACGGTGTGGTTGTACCCGGAGGGGAGGGTGGTCATGTAGCCGTCCATGTGGGTCAGCCTGTAGTGTCGCCATGGCACCACGCTGAGACCAAACTGATTGGTGACGTTGACATCGACCCCTTTGAGGGTTGACTGTGTGGAAAACAGAAATAGTGCAATCAATAATTAATTACATTATTCGAGTTGATTGTGAAGTGATTTTGTCTGTAAATGGTAACTGGCTGTATGAGGTCCCCAGACCCTCTTACCAGCGGGGTGGTCCCCAGACCCTCTTATCAGCGGGGGAGGCCCCCAGACCCTCTTACCAGCGGGGTGGTCCCCAGACCCTCTTATCAGCGGGGGAGGTCCCCACACCCTCTTACCAGCGGGGAGGCTTGGTTCCAGGCCAGTCTCAAGAAGTGCACATCAGATGTGCACACAGCTCCTGGGAAGCTCGTGTCCAGACTGTACTCCGGTACAGACTCGTTGCAGTACTGAGGTGGGTGGAGCTTGCTGTTGGGAGTGGTCCAACCTCCAGGGAAGCCAGTGAGAGTACCGTCCATGTCCCAATACAGCACCTACAGTAGGGGGCGGGGCATACAGTAGGAGGCGGGGCATACAGTAGGGGGCGGGGCATACAGTAGGGGGCGGGGCATACAGTAGGGGGCGGGGCATACAGTACGTTAGTACAGGGAGGGAGGGGATGGCGGAAACTCATTCAAACAACAAGCAATGGCGCATATTACATGTATGCCACATCACCATCAACATTGTTGCACTGTACATGTACCTCATGTTCCCATTGGTAACTTGTCTTCCGCTTATCCGAGCCACCCAGAAACTTCACTTTTTCAAACCACACCTGGAACCCTCCTTGGAATAGCTTGCAATGGGAGCACGCCCTCAGACATGAGGTACAAGCCGTGTCAAAGTTCACAAAGGTGACGTTTGACACGATGAGGTGGGGGGTGTTTGGCGTCTTGATGCCCCCCGTGCCTGGGGGTCCTGTGTTCACCGAGGTGTGAGAAACGATGAGGGTATTCTTTGGAAGGTAAGAAGGGGGAGGAGGTGAGGGTGCAACCATGACATCATCATACAATATCACAGACCATACTCGCTGTACACCACCAATACTACTCTTCCCCAGACCAGCATATAAAGTACACTACCATAATTACTCCTCCCCAGACCAGTACCCTTTCCCAGACCATTGATAATTACTCCTCCCTAGACCAGCGTACCATGATCATAGCTCCTCCCCAGTCCCCTCTGGTCTCCTGGATCTCTATACCATTGGCTACGTTGTCGGCAACTTTGAACCCTGATAGCCTTATATGGCCGACGACAGAGAGCTCAAGACCATGGATCCCATTGGAGAAGGAGGTGAAGTCATATAAGGTGGCATTGTAGCGTACAGTCTGGCCACACCCATCAACCTAATAGAAGAGATTATTCACAAACTGTGGGGCACACCAACATTTAAGATATAAGTACCTGATATGCATGTAAGTACCTGATATGTAAGTAAGTACCAGATATGTATGTATGCACCTGATATGTATGTAAGTACATGTACCAGATATGCATGTAAATACTTGATATGTATGTATGTATGTAAGTACATGTACCAGATATGTATGTAAGTACCTGATATGTATGTACATGTAAGTACCTGATATGCATGTCAGTACCTGATATGTATGTAAGTACCTGATATGTATGTCAGTACCTGACATAATGTGGCCTATACCATACAGTCCACATCTATGTACACACAATGAACACACATACAAATGGGGTTGCATGTATCCCATATCCTCATACACATACACGCTCACACACACACACATACACACACACACACGCACACACACACGTACATAGGGGGTGTATGTCTCCCATATCCTCAGTCCAAACTCGTTACAGGTGTGGGCGGTGTTGTTCACAAATCTTCCAAATGGCATCTTGTTGGGACAGACAGATGTGGTGTAAGAGGCACCAGTTGGATGGTTCTGCAGTTCGTACCTGAATGCCGGAGGGCATTAATAAAACATCTCACATCTTACACTTACTTCTCCCAGTACATTTTAATAATGGAAATCTTAATAACTAAAGGCGACCATACACTAGGCAACATTTTGCACACAACAATTTCTGCAGTAAAAATGTTTCACTTAAAAAACATAATTGGATTCATTGAGTTGCAACATTGTTGCCTTAAAGTAAACATGTGATGCATCATAGACCAACAATGCACGTATAACTATTGGAATAAAGGCAGTTGTCCCGGCTACTGTACAGCATTTGCCCACCACCACCACCACCACCACCACCTACATGCTGTGTAATACCCACCACCACCACCACCACCACCTCCAACAGCAACACCCCACCACCACCTCCACCAGCAACATCCCACCACCACCACCACCACCACCAGCAACATCCCACCACCACCACCACCACCAACTACATGCTGTGTAATACTACCCACCACCACCACCACCACCACCACCACCACCACCACCACCACATGTGCATGCTGTGCAACACCCACCAGAACCCATAAGCCCTGGACGCAGCAGCTGCATTGCCAATGTGGAAGTTCTGAGGGTTGGTGATCCAGAAGACAGCAGGGATCTGGTCGCTGGTCAGCAGGCTGGAGGACCCCCTGGTGAGAACACCAAGGTTCCCTATGTAGTAGTTATTGGTCTCAATACCATCCTCCTGCAGACATAGCACAAATCACTGTAAGTCGTCCTGGGTACCATCACCAAACGATAACTAACCACAAAGTAGGTGTGGCCTTTGATGTCGTAGGCGACGTTGCCTTGGAGAACGAGGTCGCGTACCCCGTGAGCCGTGATGGCCCTGTTGTTGGAGTGGTGGATGGCACAGTGCCTGATGTAGGAGCCCCTCATGGAGTCACACAGGTGGAAGTGGATGGCGTAGCGACCTAGCCTGAAGGCCTGGCCTCCATAGCGAAACTCAGCATGCTCTATCCTGATGGTGGGGACAAAAATAGCAGTTATCTAACTATTAATCACTACCTAACCTGATTGGCTATCTATTTACTCGTTAGTTATCTAACCTGATCTAATTTACTAAACAATTTTGTTGGGCTAATATGCCCAGCCAATCATTTAACCTGCCTGACCATTTAGGTTGCAAGAGATTATTAGTTTAAATTTTTTTTGTGTTCGGATTCTAAACATGAGACAGTGTCCAGCAAAATCACCCTTCTAGGTAGTTTTTAAGTTTTCAATTTTTTTTAAATTTTCCGTAAACTCCTAAGAGCTTCTATCAAATGGTCCTTACACATCCGCAATTGGACAATCCATCATAAAGTTATTATGCACTGAATTTATAATTAGCCATACATTTTAGTGTTACTTTTCTTCTGGAAATTTTGAAAAAGTATCACAAGGGTGATTTTGCTGGACACTGTTCCAAATGTACATTTGCATCATCATGTACATTTAATACTATTTATTGGTTAACTAACCTGACAGGCAGTGCAGCCGTTCCAGCACGGTGTATGAAGACTTGGCTGCCATACTGGTCTGCACCTAGACCCTCAAATCCAGTCAGGTTGCCAAGGCGACTGCCCTCGATAACCACATTGTGGGTGAGTAGGCCAACTTCAGCTCTGAAAGGTGTTAGCAATTCAATTCAGGCAAAGCACATGGACGGTTATAAACATGACTGTCCAAGACCAGTGGCACATACAGTCCATACATGATAACGGGGAGCACTTGTGACAGAGTACTTTATGATGGGTACATGTACATGTATGTTGCCCGTCAGAAAATTTTATTGTCACATAGAGAATATTCTACTAGGCTGTAAAATATTCATGCCACAACACACAACCAAAAACATACCAGGGTGTCATATTAATATTAGTAGAAACATGAATGGACACATGTAGACTGCATACATGTGTGTGTGTACATGTGTGCATATGTGCTTGCAATCTGTATACATGTATGTGTGAGTTACATGAGTGTGTGCATATGTGTGTATGCGTGTGTATGTGTGTGTGCATGTGTGTATGTGTGTGTGTGTGTGTGTGTGTGTGTGTGTGTGTGTGTGTGTATGTGTGTGTGTGTGTTTTACCTGATTTCAATGAACTGGCCATCCTCGAATACCTCAGTCACTCCTTGGTGGGTGAACTCGAGGGAGTCATTGAATGTCAGCCCATGACCATCTGGGGACACCTGGGTCACTGTACGCACTTCTGTCTCATTGCCATCCTTCCCGGTTGCTGCTATGACGACTAAATCACCCGGTACCCAGTCCACTGATTCCTATATTCATGAGAGCTGCGATGACCTTGTGCACATGAGGCAATGGCCCTCCAGGGGTTAACTAATAGGCCTCCAGGGGTTAACTACTGTGAGGTACATGTAATGCCCTCCAAGGGTTAACTACAAGTGAGACAGTAGCCCTCCATGGGTTAACTACAAGTAGGCAATAGCCCTCCAGGGGTTAATTATTGTGAGGCAATATTCCTCCAGAGGTTAACAACAAGTGAGGCAATAGCCCTCCAGGGGTTAACTAGACTGTACCTGAAGGTAGACAGTATCAGTACCATTCTGGGCGGTCTGAGCCAGCCTGGTCCATGTGACAGCCCGCGGCTTTCCGTGGAGGTCCAGGGTACCCTGCCGTATGCCCAGCACCTGACGTGTATTTTGAAATTTGTGGACACATAAATAAAAACAAAAACATGATTGGGGGGGGGGGGGGGTCCAAACAGCTGCCATTCGGTTTTATGTGCACAGCACATACACGTACATAAAAAGTAGCTCCATATTTAAATAATTAGGCTCCATACATGTATACGGGTTCCATAAAAGGGTACATACATACCTTGGCTCCATATGTGGATATCTATGTACATTGGCTCCATACATGGCTATCTACGTACCTTGGCTCCATATATGGGTATTTCTGGGTCTGTTATGGTTCCATACAAGGTGATCTTTGCGTTGTGCAAGAATGGTGACTGCTCTGTTCCAATCTGGAAGGAAAGGAAGGGGTAACCCTGGGAACCACTAACCACACTAACCTAGATTAACCTAACCCATACTAACCTAACCCCTCACACTAACCCACACCAACCCAAACGACACACCATGCTCCAGTGACCCTCACCTGCAGTCCCCCTCCATTGATGAATATGTACTTGGCCTGGAGGTGGACGTCCTGTGAATCGTCAAACACCAGGAACCCTTCCACCAGTATGAGGTTCAGCACGGGCGTGCTCGTATCCAAGACAACCGTCTGCCCCGCCTGTATGTACACAGACTCCCCCTCCCCCGGGGGGCTGGCCCCTCCCCACGTGAACGGACTGGACCAACGGTCGTAGTACCTGTAGAGGACCGGTCCGCCGCTGTTCAGGGCCCGCCCCCTGCCTCTCACCGTCACAGTCACGGAGGCGTTCCCCGTCGTCCCAAGATGAGCGCCCGTGCGGCAAGAGATGCTCGAATCGCTCGGCGTCAGGTGCTCTCCAAACCACTCGCACACAGAGCCGTCGATCGTGACCACGATGTCGCTGCTGTTGGTAGCAAGGCCGTCCGGTGGAAGGAGCCTCTCCCCCGAGATGGTGACCAGGGTACCCCCAGCCGTCCCGCCCACGGACGGACTGATGCCCCCCACGGTGGGAGTGAGGGAGCCGACAAAGCTAAACTGGGAGGCAGACGTGGCGGTCTGGGAACCGTACGACACCGTCACGGGGCAGGTGGCGTTGGCGGTGAGCGGACTGGGGACCGCGAGGGGACCCAGGGTGCAGAGGATGCCGGTCAGGGAGGTCTGCACCGCGACGCAGGGGGTGCTACACATCGTCACCCTCACACCCGCGGCGTCGCTCAGGGAGGCTGGGAACCCGTTCCCGGTGATAGCGACGTCGACCCCGCCTCCGTTTCCTGCCGACTGCGGTGAAAAGCCGCCTACGAGCAGCTGGTAACCGACCGCTGACGAACCAGAGGTTGTCTCTGAGGAGAGCCCCTTGCCCGCTACGTACACCACCACCTTGTACGATCCCGCTGCCAGGGGCGGGGCTGTGCACGTGATCTGGGACGCAGTCGCCGCGGTTACGGGGCACAGGTTGTTAGCGGAGGGCGAGAGAGCGAGCGAGCGCACGTCCGTCACCACGTACACCTGAACGTTCGAAACGACGCCGTCGAAATTCGACCCCGCGATCTGCAAGGGGGACCCGCCAATCAGGTTAGTGCTTGGTGTGACTGAGGACACCATTGGGGTCAGGCTAGCCACGTAACCATACTGGACGTTTGAACTGAAGGTGCGGCCGTTGACGGTAACGTTCACCAAGTAGGTGCGGTCGCTGGTGGCACCCGAAGGCCCAGTGACGCACGATATGGACGACACGTCGGACGCCGTGACAACGCAGGGGACGTTGCCAATGGAGACGGAGAGGCGGCCGGCCGACGGGCTGAAGCCGCTCCCCGCGATCTGCACGGGGGTGCCCCCCGCCAGGCTGCCAGAGGTGGGGGCGATGGACGCGACCGCAGCGGTGAGGGAGAGGGTGGGGTAAGGGGAGGAGCTTGTGGCAGGCTGCGTGGTGTTCCTGCGGGGACCCGGAGCCAGGGGAGAGGAGGCGGTCTGGGGAGGAGGAGGGGATAGGGAAGCGAGACCCACACCGGCCACAAACACGTCCACGTAATAGACGCCCGACTCGTAGTTTGGGACGGTGCACTGGAGGGTGTGGTCAGTCCCGTTGGCATTGACCAGGGTCACAGGGGAGCATGGTGCCCCGCCCACCCATACGGTGGTGGAGGTGAGCGCGGCGTTTACCAAAGTGCCGTCTGGTACCAGTGACCTGCCATACACAGTCAGCACTGAGCCCGGTACAGACTGAGATGGCTGGTTTTTGGGAAGGGAGGGAGGGAAGGTAATAAGAATGGGGGGGGTTTTAAAAAGAGTTCATCTCGTGCACCACCCCACCTACTTCACACCCCCACCCACTGCACTCCACCCACTCACATTCCCATCCACTACACTCCACCCACTGCAAGACAGACACGGTTATTCCAAGTTATCACAATTGGGATAAGAGCACATTTAGTTTCCACAGAATTTGGTATAACTCTGCTACAACTACCACAGTCTGACATCACATGGTCCATGTCGTATGCCTGCTGTATACTTAATATTTGTGTGCTTATCCCAACTGGTGTAACCCCCAGCTGTAACAAAGTCATCACTAGTTGTTCAGTTGCCATAACGCTTTTTCTGCAGTGACCACACCCACACACTTCATATCGCACACACTTCACATACACACACACACACACACACACACACACACGTCACATCCCCACCTACCTCTACGCCCAACACCACTGGTGTCCTCTCGGCCCTGTAGCCAAACTCACAGTACCCACCAACAGCTCCACACTGGGCCAACCGTGGCTTAATAATGACAGGGAGGCCATCGTTGGGAAGGACAGTGACCTGGACCTTCATCCCAGCGTCACAGTGACCAGACACGGAACACAGGAAGTAGTAAGTACCAGGCTGGAGGGTGTCGATGGTCACGCTGTTACCAACGCTGGGGTCAGCCCATATGGTCAGAGGGCCTGCCGCAATGTTGCAAGACTTGAAGGCATCCTGAGTGACCTGATGATGAATAGGGACAGCAACGTGAGCTGGTTATGAAATACATGTAAAGGAAACCAAATGATCAACCTCGTGTACATGTGTAGAGGTACATGTATGTAGGGCCTTAGGCATATGTAGGACATATGTCTAGGGCATATGTAGGGCCTGTGTAGGGCCTGGGTAGGGCCTACATGTATGTAAGGGCATATGCAGGGCCTTAGGGCATATGTAAGGGCCTATGTACATGTAGGGCATAGCAGCTCACACACCCTCATCACTCAACACACACACTCTCACTACTCACCCTCAATACAATTAGGTACACCTCCCCTCCCCCCTCCCCCAAAAGATGCAGTTGTATCTCACCTGGTGCAGGGAGTGAAAGTCGTCCCAGGAGAACACCAGCCCCTCCCCCTGGACAATGGTGACCGGTCCATAATGCTGCACCCTCCACGGGATGACATACTCCTGACCAGACTGTACAAAAGATGGAACAACATCCAACGTCATGTGGACAGCTTACCACATTCTGCACCCCTCCTCCTCCCCCCCTCCCCCCCTCAAGGTTGACACTTACCGTTTGGTCTTGTACGGATGACGATCCGTTGCCTGGCAATACAGTGACGGTGAACTTCATGCCGTGGGTGCAGTGGCTGGTTACTGAACAGACAAAGTGGTGGTCCCCGGGGGTCAGCCCTAAGACAGGAACGCTACCACTGATGGACACTGGGTACCATTCCTTGACCACCTGGGGGGCGGGGCGGGGGGCGGGGCAGAGGGAAATATAAATACACACCCTATGCACTCAGCACCATGACAGCCAGTTATGTGTATGTGGTGTACATGCAGCAGTTATTGGAAACGATATATTTATGATTGCTATGAACATGCGTGTGATTACACATGTGATATGTGCGTCTGCACTGAGTTTTTGTACTACTGGTGCTCGATATGAAACGGTAGAGGCCACCAGAGACATATACATGTCATTGAGAACAGGAGACAATTAAAATTAATTGCCAAGGGAGGGGCACACCAATATGGCAAGGAGAAGGGGGAGGAGGAGGAGGAGGGGCGCAAATGCAGCCCCTCCTCCTATCAATGATGCCCTGCTATTGTACACATATTACAGTACCACAATGTAGACCACGCCTACCTGTCCCAGGAGTGCAGCCTGAGGCCCTACAAAGAGGCAGCTGTCCACAGAGGAACGAGAGGCCATTTCGACCACGCTGTGCGGTACGGGACCGTTCCACTGGAAGATCAGACCCGTTCCCTCCGGTACAGTAATATCGCTGTAACTGGTGACCCTCCAGTCAATAACAAGAACGTTGCCAACTTGCACCTGGATAGCAAATATAATAGACATGCATTCGCTTTTATTAATAACTTATTAACAATAACTGCTATTAATAACTGGTATTAATTACACAGACCTTACCCTCATGTCAATAATATCTGTTCACCCTCACCTCCCTCCCTCCCCCAGTACCCCTCCTCCTTTCCCATGTGCATGTTTATGGGACCTACTTTCCTCCCCCCTCCCCACGTGCCCCCGTTTTTACATGTACGGACCCATTCTCCCCCCTACGTGCCTCGCCTCCTCTTTCCTCCCCCCCCCTCTTGGCCTCTCTATGCCCACCTGTGCTTTGTGGCCCTGGGCACAGTTGGTGAGGACAGGGTCCACGAAGTAGTAGGTACTGCCCTCGGCTAGCTCCACCATCACTGCCCCGCCCATCTGACCGCCTGTCCACTGCTTGATGGGCGTGGCCCCAAGGTCACATGACTCAAAAGCGGCCTTTGAAACCTGGCTTAGGCCGTGTGTACTGTGGGTAAGGGAAGATGAAGGAGGGGGTAGGGGAAGGGGCATAGCGTTCACACAGAAGGTGGGAGGAGTATACCCTTAGTCAAATTGACAACAATCAGTACTACAATTAGTATGCATCAGTACAGCAATATAGGCCTACTTCTTCACCACCACATGCACTAAGACCTCACCTGCTCCACTGGAAGAGCAGGGCTGTGCTCCCGTTGACCAAGTACTGTCCATTCAGCTGTGTCTCCCAGTCCACATTCAGTAGGTGCGCAAACCCCTGCCCCACCGCAACCTGACCGCTCCCAACGCCGTCCACGTCCTCCGTCACGAGCCAAATGGGCTGGGCACCACCACTGCTGTTGCCATAGTGATAGTGCTCCGCCACCGCCTCGGGCGAGAGAGGGGACCCGTAAAAGCTGACCTCGTCCAACGACCCGACAAACGGCGAGAGCTGAGAGGAGAGGTCCCACTGGACCCCAGTCGGGTGGTAAGAGCTCCCGCCAAACTTGATCGTGCCGGGGGATGGTACGTAACGGACCGCCGTGCGGACACCGACGAGCGAACCGTCGACGTAGAGGACCTGGTTCCCCGTGCACGCACCCGCTCCGTCGCAGGCGTCCGCCGACCAGCCGATGAACACCTGGTGCCACTGCGACCAATCGGAGGAGGTCGAGGATTGGACGACGCTCCACTGGCCTGGTGGGAGCGCACGTGCCGAGGAGGGATGGGTAGCCGTGGTGAGGCCGGAGCAGCTGGCAGGGCACGGGGAACTGTTCTGGACCACGGGGCAGTCGTCCGTACCGCTGCTCTGCCCAACGCCGAGCCAAAACTCCAGCTGGTTGCAGGGGTTAAGCGCAAGCATGTAGCCGCTGGTGCGGGCTGGGGAGGAGGCGGAGGCATCCACGACGATCCTGTGAGTCCCTGTCCCTCCAGTACTTGACCCAAGCCACACCTCCAGGCCAAACCCAAAGTCCGATGTCAGCTCGCTCAAAGCAGGGACTTCCATGTACGATGAGTTAAACTCTGCCGCCTGGTCGGTGACCGTGTTCCCCGATATGCCCTCCACCGGTCCCCCCACTCCATCACCAACAACGCTAGCATTTGCCCGGCTGCCTAGCAACCCTCCGCTGGTGAAGTACCTTGTCCCGTCGTATCTAAGGTGTGCTCCATTTAGAGCAAAAATGTCCGTCTGAAGGCTCCAGTAGGCCAGGGCACTGTCGTGGGAGACCAGAGACGAGTAGCCATCGTCTCTTGCCGGACCCGTAACGCAAGTGAGGACACCGTCAAGAGATCCATCTGTGTCAACCCTCTGGACCAGGCATGGCGTGTTGCCAATGGTGACCGTTGTCTTTCCCGCCACCCAGCGGGAGAGCCCGTGGACCGGGATTGAAATCTCCAGCCCTCCCCTCAGCGATCCGGTGGGAGGGGACGGTGCCGCTGTGATCTGTGCCGACACGGACACGACGCTGCTGTTGACGCTAGCGTAGGCCCAGCCCCGCCCTTCTACATGGAGGGAGACCTCGTACTCTCCCGGGTCAATGCCGGGAAGCGTGCAGTTGAAGGAGATGAGGGAGGAGTATGTTCTCCCGGTTTCAACAACGGAAGTGAACGTTGGTACAGACTTGACAGACACGGGCAAGGTGGCGTCCCGACATGGCATCCCCCCAAAGGTCAGGGTGTTGTCGTCGGCAACCGATGACAGGGATCGGACCGACACCTCCACAGCCACCCCCACGTACCCCTGCGAAGGTGAGAGAGTTACGGTGGGCGTGTGGGAGACGGAGAAGGTGTAGTTCTCGTAAGGCGAGGACGTGTCTATGCACTGTGCACCACTCAGGCTGATGTCTGCTCCGTTGACAGTGAGCGTGATCGGATATGACTGAGACATCAAATCTTGTACCACGATTGTCCCATTGAACCCTGCCCAGTGAGCGAGAGGGGGGAGGAGAGGGGAGGGGAGAGAGAGAGGGAAAGAGGAGGGAAGGGGTGAGAAGAGGGAGAGAGGGGGAGAGGAGAAGAGGAGGGAAAGTTAGGGAGAAGAGGGTGGAAGGAGAACAGAGGGGGAGGGTGAAAGGAGGTGAGGGAGTGGAAAGGAGGAGCCGTGGTAACTCATGATGGCTGCACTCAACATGGACGTACCGATGGCGGCGTAGCCCTCAGCTATGTAGTGGTAGGTGCCTGGTACAGTGAAGGTGTGGGAGAATGAGCCAGTGATGGCTGCCGTAGAGTGGAAACCTTTGCCGTTGTACTCTGTGTCTCCGGGGCTGTCCACCTGCACAGGTGAGTGGGAGGAGGGCACATATCATGGGTGAGGGGAGGTGGGAGTGGACACATGGAGTGGGTGGGGGAGGGTGGGAGAGGGCACATGGAGTGGGTGGGGGAGGGAGTGGGCACATGACATCAAACGTTCAAATACATTCTCCTTTCAGCCTGTCAAATTTACCACAGACCTTACCAAAAATACCAGTGATTGTACATTGTGCATGTACAGTGTGTGTGTGTGTGTGTGTGTGTGTGTGTGTGTGTGTGTGTCCCACCAGGCATGCCTCCAAAACCAACCTGGGCTACATTCCTCGTGGCAGCAAAGGGTGATCCGGTCCACGCCCACTCCACCGTGTCCCCAGCTTGGACCACCAGGTAGTCTGGATTCCATTTGTAGCCCAGTCCGTACTCAGAGTTGTACCTGACGATGCCAAGTGCAATAGTATAAATTCTTCAACACAACAGATATGCTCAATTGTTTTTTAATTTTTTGCTGTGTAGCTGACCCACTGGAAGTATACTCCACCCCACACCCAAGTACTGGGTATCTACAGCTGCGTGCATCACCTTACTCCAGATACGTGCACTTTCAAAAGGTTACAACATGAAATCTTATGCAGAGGAACGTCTCATCTCATTAGCACTAATGGCACAGAGTAGTTTTAACAGACAACTTCTCGTGATCTGGATCATTTGTACTCAAGACGTGATGTCACGTAACTGTTAACTCTCGTACCTTACAAGTCAAACGGAAAGTGAAACATGCTAGGTACATGTAATGTTTGAAAGTAGAGACAACGGACTACTTTGCAAGGTACAAACGTGAGCTACTACATGTGAGTGACATCACACCCTGGAGTACAAATTAATCATATCATGAAGCTGTCTCTTCCAAGCGTGACAATCAACACACCGTACATCTTCAAAAACTTACGCATTGTTGTTGATGGTGTGGGTCTGGGCCGAGGAGGAAGTGGTGCATCTGATCTTGTCACGTGTTACGCTCCTTACGACGCAGGGACTGGTTCCCATGGCAACCTTCACCGCTGTCATGTTTGTTGTAAAGGACCCTCCATCAATGTCCAACGTCTGACCTCCAAAAATTGACCTTTCACATAAGGAGAACAGATGGGCTGGTCATAACAGGACCTCCATACATGTGTAGGAGTGTTAGGGTCAGATTAAACATTAATTTTATGTACTTAATTTACATGGTATCATTATTTTAGCCCAAGAGTAAAATGTATTTGAAATCAACGAGTCAAGACCAATGCTTGGTTAACAGCTACAATGTAGCTACCTTGTATTTAGACTGGGTTGCCAGTTAAGTGGGTCAGCTGTATAATAATGGGGGCCGTTTGTGCTTGAGAGAAACAGTGTGTATGTTGTAAGGATCAATACATGCAAGTCGCTTTTATTGAGCACACCAATGCCGTCCCTGATTAAGCTGTATTCCCTGTAAGTTGTTTCCCGAGCAATGCTCCTGATTGGGCTTGCACTAAAGTAACTACTCAAGTGTACATAAAGAGATGACCCTTGAAACTATCGTAGTTTGATTTCAAAGGTCTTGATTTAGGGTGCAAAAAAAAAAAAAAAAAAAAAAAAAAAAAGACAATTAACGTCATGGTGTGTTTATAAATAAAATTTATATTAACAGAACCATTTACATGAACTTACAAAATGAAAGTATTAACACCAAGGTACGCTAAAGGCTCCATGTACTTACAAAGTGAAAGTGTTAACACCAAGGTACGCTAAAGGCTCCAATACTTAAAAAGTGAACAGTGTTAACACCAAGGTACTTACAAAGGTACTTAAAAAGTGATAGCGTTAGTACCAAGGTACATGTACGCAAAAGGCTTGATGTGCTTACCCACTGCAGTGAGAGATGGTAGCCACCTGGAGCAGGTAGCTGTACTGAAGGTCACCGCTGGCCTTGCCAAGACCCTCAACCATCACTGACACGTTTACGGTGCCGTTGGAGTGTGGTGGGGTGGTGCAGGTGACAGAGGAGCTGCCTATGGTGCACTCTGTGCAAGGGACGTCACCAAACTGGGGGAAGAGGGGGTGGAAATGGGATGTAAGATGGACGTGAATGCTATGGCAACGCTGATACATGTATTCCTCTTCCCCAGACTCATGTTGCTCCTCAGTACAAACTATTTGTAACAACACTTTAACTGTCTATGCCAAAGCTGAATACTCGACCAATTATCTGGTGCATTATTGCCAGGCAAATTGTTGGTTGCAAAAATTATCATTGTCCAAATTATAACTGAGCAATACCAACCAACTCACGTATCCAGTCTCCAGTCTCATGAAAAAAACAGACCCCTTGAGGCTTACCAAAACATCAGTGCTTCCGCTCCCCGCAAGCTGACTTCCTTGTATGGTCACCACCTCTCCACCGGCCCCACTCCCCTGCATCACACTAAGCACTGTGGCAACTGGTGTGTGGGCCACGTCATAGCTGTACCCAGAGGCCAGCTCGGCAACCAATCCGCTCGCGCCGCTGCATGTCAAGTCCACCGACACGTCCACCGAGGCGGCGACCGCACTGGGCGGAGTCAGGCACGTGATCCGAGAGGGCGTGGCACCGGTGATGTCGCACGGCTGCCCTCCGACGGAGACCCGAGTGACGCAGGGGCCCGAAGAGGGAGGGGCGAACCCCTGGCCGCTTATGACGATGGCAGTACCACCAGCCAGACTTCCGACGTTGGGCACCACAGAGGCAATGGTTAGATTGTACTGCAGGGTAACCCCGCGGGTGTCGACCGTACCCTGCGGAATCAAGCTGACGCTAAGGGGCTTCGTTCCGGCGTAGTCCTCCCCTAGTGTGCACTGGATGGAATCGTCCGTCACCGCGGCGACAGCACAAGGGACGCCCCCAAATAGCACCTTCACACCGTCCACCGAAGTGTTGAGCCCCGCCCCGCTGATGTGTACAACAGTGCCGGCGCTCCCACAGGCGGGGGCGATGGAGGTGACGGTGGGGTTGAGGGAGGCGGAGTAGGTGAACCCGCAGGGGTCCTGGGGGGCCGGGTACTCTTCGTACTGCCCCCTGCCCCCGCTGCACCCCGCGAGCTGACCTTTGACCCTGACATGGACCTATTAGCAACATAAGTGTGTGCACATGAAGCACCTTACTCTGGCATGAAATGCCTTATATGGTATGAATTAACCTCATGTGGTGTAAATGAAGCACCCCATACATGGGTAACATGCCCCCCACCTGGGCATGCCATGATATGCTCAAAGCTGTTCTCTCTGGTGCTTACATTAATGTGTCCACGTGAAAATGGGATACATGCGAGTGTCGTACCTGAGGTGTGACTTCTGCTGTTTGGAGCATGTGACCAGGGATGGGTCTGAGGAAGAGGCCTCCCGTGACAGTCTACAGGTGGAGGTAACAGAATACTCAATACAGTGTGCAAAACGCCAGCAAAGAAGCGTATAAGTGAATCGCACAATGACACAAACACATATTCCGATTTGCTTTAACATACTGTGCTCTGATTTTGTGAAATATCCTAGCCAGTTAACATACCTCTCGCACTGTAGTGCCCAGACCATCTCCTGTGAGGTTAGCGGGGTCCACAGACAGCAGTGGTAGGTCACCGGGGTCTTCCTCAAACCTTACGTACCACGTCCGTCCAGAGCACTTCTTCCCCAGCTTGTCTCCGGGGGGCAGGGCTGTCGTACTCCAGACAGTAACCGTGCCAACGGTAGTGAGCGACCCGAGTGCTGAGGCTATCTACATAGAGTGTTCTAAATAGGGAGTGCTAAGGCGATCTACATGGGGTGCTCTAAATAGAAAGTGCTGAGCTTTAATTGGAAAAATACTAATTGGAAACATACTAATTGGAAACATACTGTGCTCTAATTGGAAGCTACAGTGCTCTAATTGGAAACATACTGTGTTCTCATCGGCATTGTATGGAAGCTGATTGGTCGTCTGTCCCTTGTATCCAATGGAGTAGAAACCTCCAAGGGGTTTACTGGCATTCTGGATCCTATCCAAAGAGAGGGCCAGCACAGCTATATACAGAACGGGGCAGAAAAATATCCACACACACACACACACACACACACACACACACACACACACACACACACACACAACCTCAATTAAAGTACAAGTAAAAAGACAGTTGTGTGTAAAGTTGTGTGACAGTGGAAATGAACCAGCACATTTATATGTATCCAAGGGAAGGCATACTCACCATTGGATGCATCACCAGTTACTGCCACACCCATCAGTGGTATGTCACTCTCGCATGTTGCCGGCACCACCTCCATGTTAACGGTGACACTGAGGGTGTTCCCAACACTGGTGTGGGACTGGTAGTTTGCATTTAGCGTGTGGAGTGCTATCCCGTTGGGACGAGCAGGCGACACGTACTGAGGAGGGAGGAAGGGTGTGGTTATGAGGTGAGGAGGGAGGGAGGGTGTGGTTATGAGGTGAGGAGGGAGGGAGGATGTGGTTATGAGGTGAGGAGGGAGGGAGGGTGTGGTTATGAGGTGAGGAGGGAGGGTGTGGTTATGAGGTGAGGAGGGAGGGAGGATGTGGTTATGAGGTGAGGAGGGAGGGAAGGTGTGGTTATGAGGTGAGGATCAGTGTAATAAACACAATGGCAACCATTATGCAGCTAGGGCCTATTTTAAGCAGCTGCTGGCAGCAAGGGCTGAGGGGACATTGTGTTAAGGATTAAGGGTGAAACAATTTGTCTTATAAGAATTAGGGTTTTAAAGATTAATCATTAAGGTTAAGTAAGGATCACATTGTGTTTACATTGTCCAAGGTTCTAAGATAATGGCTTACATTGCCCAAGGTTCTTCTGACAGAAGAGAAGGACACTTCATCGACGTAGAAACCTCTCATTGCTGAGTCTGGGGAGGAGTAGAACCCCAAGCCAAGGATGGTGAACGCAGTTATGGTGGAGTTCAGATTCATGTGCAGAAGTGAGCCAAGATCGCAACATGAATAATGCCACCTGTAAAAAAAAAGTAACAACAGGTATGTAAATGTTGTGATGGTATTGGGCAGCCTATGGTACTGGGCAGCCTATGGTATTGGGCAGCCTATGGTATTGGGCAGCCTATGGTATTGGGCAGCCTATGGTATTGGGCAGCCTATGGTACTGGGCAGCCTATGATATTGGGCAGCCTATGGTATTGGGCAGCCTATGGTATTGGGCAGCCTATGGTACTGGGCAGCCTATGGTATTGGGCAGCCTATGGTATTGGGCAGCCTATGGTACTGGGCAGCCTATGGTATTGGGCAGCCTATGGTATTGGGCAGCCTATGGTATTGGGCAGCCTATGGTACTGGGCAGCCTATGGTATTGGGCAGCCTATGGTACTGGGCAGCCTATGGTACTGGGCAGCCTATGGTACTGGGCAGCCTATGGTACTGGGCAGCCTATGGTACTGGGCAGCCTATGGTACTGGGCAGCCTATGGTACTGGGCAGCCTATGGTACTGGGCAGCCTATGGTACTGGGCAGCCTATGGTATTGGGCAGCCTATGGTATTGGGCAGCCTATGGTATTGGGCAGCCTATGGTATTGGGCAGCCTATGGTACTGGGCAGCCTATGGTATTGGGCAGCCTATGGTACTGGGCAGCCTATGGTATTGGTCAGCCTATGGTACTGGGCAGCCTATGGTACTGGGCAGCCTATGGTACTGGGCAGCCTATGGTACTGGGCAGCCTATGGTATTGGGCAGCCTATGGTACTGGGCAGCCTATGTATACACGTACTGATCGTCATCAATGATAAAATCTGAAGAATACTCCGCAAAGTTTGCAAGAAATGGGAATGTCCCTGAAGACAGCTTCATGTTGATGGACCTCCACCCGAAGTCTTTGACGTCGATGGCAATAGACATAGGGCTACCAAAAGGTAGCTTGTACGCCAGGCACAGGTGTGGATATCTCGTCATCGACACCCTAAACGTCGCAAAGGAGTGCAAAGGTATGCAAGAATATGCAAGTGACAGCAATGACAAGCAAATAATTAGGTTTTGCTTACAGAAAAGGGCTGGTAGTGGGATAGTCGAAAGCAAGGGCCTTCCCCTGGGGTACCTGCAGATACCAGAGGGCATTAGCAAGTGCACGCTAACACCCACCACCGGCCCCCATCCACCTACATATAAGGAGAAATGGCCGCAGAAGGCTTCGTTGTCTACTATCTGTGGGGTGCTTCCCTCCCAGCTCTGCCATGTCTGGTTGGAGCCTATACCGTACTCAAATCCGTACACTGTGCTGTTGTAGAGGTTCACAGGTGAGCTGCCGTAGTCACAGGTGCCACTGAAGAGACCCATAATGGCCGCCGTCAAAGTACCTGATGGAGAGATGCAGATAAACAGAAGTGCACACACACTCGTAGCCAACAAATGGGTGTAGAGACGTCTGGACAGTGCCCAGATATAGGGGAACTGGTGTGTGCCAAGCTTGTAGGGGGAACTCTATGTGTACTAAGCTTGTAGGGGAACTGGAGTGTAGGGGAACTCATGTGTGCTAAGCTTGTAGGGGAACTGGAGTGTAGGGGAACTCATATGTGATAAGCTTGTAAGGGAACTGGAGTGTAGGGGAACTCATGTGTGCTAAGCTTGTAGGGGAACTGGAGTGTAGGGGAACTCATGTGTGCTAAGCTTGTAGGGGAACTGGAGTGTAGGGGAACTCATGTGTGCTAAGCTTGTAGGGGAACTGGAGTGTAGGGGAACTCATGTGTGCTAAGCTTGTAGGGGAACTGGAGTGTAGGGGAACTCATGTGTGATAAGCTTGTAAGGGAACTGGAGTGTAGGGGAACTCATGTGTGCTAAGCTTGTAGGGGAACTGGAGTGTAGGGGAACTCATGTGTGCTAAGCTTGTAGGGGAACTGGAGTGTAGGGGAACTCATGTGTGCCTATTCCCTTCACTCACTTCCATTCTGTGCCAGCAGTGAGGACAAAGGTACTGGATCACTGGCCCTCCCACCCCAGGTGACAACGAGGGCAGCTGTTGTCCCGGCAACCTGGGGGGCGCTGATGGACAGGGACAAGGTCTGGATGTCGTAGAGACCAGCAGTGGAGAAGGTCACACTCTGCTCCTCCCGCTGGACCTGCTTGGTCTGGGAGTACGTGTACGAGGTGTTGTGCATCAGGACTCCAACCTGGAGGTGTTGGGAGGGAGGGAGGGAGGGAGAGAGGGAGGGAGGGAGGGAGAGGAGACCAGTAGTGTGTGAGGGAATGATGCTACACAAAGGCATATAATCACATGAGATAAAACAATCCATCATAAGAAAGAAGGTTGAAATGAATATGGACCACTATTCAGCAAGACAATATAAATCCTGCCGAAAACATATAGACATGTTACGTACACTGGGACAGGCACGTAGCAGATGGGCGTTTCTGGTCCGGCGTCAATAACATTCATCGCTGACCTTTACCATATATGGTAAAGGTCAGCGATGAATGTTATTGACGCCGGACCAGAAACGCCGGTCTGCTACGTGCCTGTGGGAACGACATGAGCAGACATGGAAAGAGACCTTAAAGGCAAAATGAGAACAGAGAAAGTGGGCCAGTAAGGGGTCGGAGGTGGGGGGGGGGGGGGGGGGAGGGGGCAAGATGAAGTGGTAAGTACCACTTACACGCATGTAGTCCTGGCCACCTCCCTCCTTGAACGCTCCTCTGATGAGGTAGCT
>OY811974.1:11856489-11913961 GCA_963681505.1 Eunapius fragilis | reverse complement strand
GCAGAGGATGCCGGTCAGGGAGGTCTGCACCGCGACGCAGGGGGTGCTACACATCGTCACCCTCACACCCGCGGCGTCGCTCAGGGAGGCTGGGAACCCGTTCCCGGTGATAGCGACGTCGACCCCGCCTCCGTTTCCTGCCGACTGCGGTGAAAAGCCGCCTACGAGCAGCTGGTAACCGACCGCTGACGAACCAGAGGTTGTCTCTGAGGAGAGCCCCTTGCCCGCTACGTACACCACCACCTTGTACGATCCCGCTGCCAGGGGCGGGGCTGTGCACGTGATCTGGGACGCAGTCGCCGCGGTTACGGGGCACAGGTTGTTAGCGGAGGGCGAGAGAGCGAGCGAGCGCACGTCCGTCACCACGTACACCTGAACGTTCGAAACGACGCCGTCGAAATTCGACCCCGCGATCTGCAAGGGGGACCCGCCAATCAGGTTAGTGCTTGGTGTGACTGAGGACACCATTGGGGTCAGGCTAGCCACGTAACCATACTGGACGTTTGAACTGAAGGTGCGGCCGTTGACGGTAACGTTCACCAAGTAGGTGCGGTCGCTGGTGGCACCCGAAGGCCCAGTGACGCACGATATGGACGACACGTCGGACGCCGTGACAACGCAGGGGACGTTGCCAATGGAGACGGAGAGGCGGCCGGCCGACGGGCTGAAGCCGCTCCCCGCGATCTGCACGGGGGTGCCCCCCGCCAGGCTGCCAGAGGTGGGGGCGATGGACGCGACCGCAGCGGTGAGGGAGAGGGTGGGGTAAGGGGAGGAGCTTGTGGCAGGCTGCGTGGTGTTCCTGCGGGGACCCGGAGCCAGGGGAGAGGAGGCGGTCTGGGGAGGAGGAGGGGATAGGGAAGCGAGACCCACACCGGCCACAAACACGTCCACGTAATAGACGCCCGACTCGTAGTTTGGGACGGTGCACTGGAGGGTGTGGTCAGTCCCGTTGGCATTGACCAGGGTCACAGGGGAGCATGGTGCCCCGCCCACCCATACGGTGGTGGAGGTGAGCGCGGCGTTTACCAAAGTGCCGTCTGGTACCAGTGACCTGCCATACACAGTCAGCACTGAGCCCGGTACAGACTGAGATGGCTGGTTTTTGGGAAGGGAGGGAGGGAAGGTAATAAGAATGGGGGGGGTTTTAAAAAGAGTTCATCTCGTGCACCACCCCACCTACTTCACACCCCCACCCACTGCACTCCACCCACTCACATTCCCATCCACTACACTCCACCCACTGCAAGACAGACACGGTTATTCCAAGTTATCACAATTGGGATAAGAGCACATTTAGTTTCCACAGAATTTGGTATAACTCTGCTACAACTACCACAGTCTGACATCACATGGTCCATGTCGTATGCCTGCTGTATACTTAATATTTGTGTGCTTATCCCAACTGGTGTAACCCCCAGCTGTAACAAAGTCATCACTAGTTGTTCAGTTGCCATAACGCTTTTTCTGCAGTGACCACACCCACACACTTCATATCGCACACACTTCACATACACACACACACACACACACACACACACACGTCACATCCCCACCTACCTCTACGCCCAACACCACTGGTGTCCTCTCGGCCCTGTAGCCAAACTCACAGTACCCACCAACAGCTCCACACTGGGCCAACCGTGGCTTAATAATGACAGGGAGGCCATCGTTGGGAAGGACAGTGACCTGGACCTTCATCCCAGCGTCACAGTGACCAGACACGGAACACAGGAAGTAGTAAGTACCAGGCTGGAGGGTGTCGATGGTCACGCTGTTACCAACGCTGGGGTCAGCCCATATGGTCAGAGGGCCTGCCGCAATGTTGCAAGACTTGAAGGCATCCTGAGTGACCTGATGATGAATAGGGACAGCAACGTGAGCTGGTTATGAAATACATGTAAAGGAAACCAAATGATCAACCTCGTGTACATGTGTAGAGGTACATGTATGTAGGGCCTTAGGCATATGTAGGACATATGTCTAGGGCATATGTAGGGCCTGTGTAGGGCCTGGGTAGGGCCTACATGTATGTAAGGGCATATGCAGGGCCTTAGGGCATATGTAAGGGCCTATGTACATGTAGGGCATAGCAGCTCACACACCCTCATCACTCAACACACACACTCTCACTACTCACCCTCAATACAATTAGGTACACCTCCCCTCCCCCCTCCCCCAAAAGATGCAGTTGTATCTCACCTGGTGCAGGGAGTGAAAGTCGTCCCAGGAGAACACCAGCCCCTCCCCCTGGACAATGGTGACCGGTCCATAATGCTGCACCCTCCACGGGATGACATACTCCTGACCAGACTGTACAAAAGATGGAACAACATCCAACGTCATGTGGACAGCTTACCACATTCTGCACCCCTCCTCCTCCCCCCCTCCCCCCCTCAAGGTTGACACTTACCGTTTGGTCTTGTACGGATGACGATCCGTTGCCTGGCAATACAGTGACGGTGAACTTCATGCCGTGGGTGCAGTGGCTGGTTACTGAACAGACAAAGTGGTGGTCCCCGGGGGTCAGCCCTAAGACAGGAACGCTACCACTGATGGACACTGGGTACCATTCCTTGACCACCTGGGGGGCGGGGCGGGGGGCGGGGCAGAGGGAAATATAAATACACACCCTATGCACTCAGCACCATGACAGCCAGTTATGTGTATGTGGTGTACATGCAGCAGTTATTGGAAACGATATATTTATGATTGCTATGAACATGCGTGTGATTACACATGTGATATGTGCGTCTGCACTGAGTTTTTGTACTACTGGTGCTCGATATGAAACGGTAGAGGCCACCAGACATACACATGTCATTGAGAACAGGAGACAATTAAAATTAATTGCCAAGGGAGGGGCACACCAATATGGCAAGGAGAAGGGGGAGGAGGAGGAGGAGGGGCGCAAATGCAGCCCCTCCTCCTATCAATGATGCCCTGCTATTGTACACATATTACAGTACCACAATGTAGACCACGCCTACCTGTCCCAGGAGTGCAGCCTGAGGCCCTACAAAGAGGCAGCTGTCCACAGAGGAACGAGAGGCCATTTCGACCACGCTGTGCGGTACGGGACCGTTCCACTGGAAGATCAGACCCGTTCCCTCCGGTACAGTAATATCGCTGTAACTGGTGACCCTCCAGTCAATAACAAGAACGTTGCCAACTTGCACCTGGATAGCAAATATAATAGACATGCATTCGCTTTTATTAATAACTTATTAACAATAACTGCTATTAATAACTGGTATTAATTACACAGACCTTACCCTCATGTCAATAATATCTGTTCACCCTCACCTCCCTCCCTCCCCCAGTACCCCTCCTCCTTTCCCATGTGCATGTTTATGGGACCTACTTTCCTCCCCCCTCCCCACGTGCCCCCGTTTTTACATGTACGGACCCATTCTCCCCCCTACGTGCCTCGCCTCCTCTTTCCTCCCCCCCCCTCTTGGCCTCTCTATGCCCACCTGTGCTTTGTGGCCCTGGGCACAGTTGGTGAGGACAGGGTCCACGAAGTAGTAGGTACTGCCCTCGGCTAGCTCCACCATCACTGCCCCGCCCATCTGACCGCCTGTCCACTGCTTGATGGGCGTGGCCCCAAGGTCACATGACTCAAAAGCGGCCTTTGAAACCTGGCTTAGGCCGTGTGTACTGTGGGTAAGGGAAGATGAAGGAGGGGGTAGGGGAAGGGGCATAGCGTTCACACAGAAGGTGGGAGGAGTATACCCTTAGTCAAATTGACAACAATCAGTACTACAATTAGTATGCATCAGTACAGCAATATAGGCCTACTTCTTCACCACCACATGCACTAAGACCTCACCTGCTCCACTGGAAGAGCAGGGCTGTGCTCCCGTTGACCAAGTACTGTCCATTCAGCTGTGTCTCCCAGTCCACATTCAGTAGGTGCGCAAACCCCTGCCCCACCGCAACCTGACCGCTCCCAACGCCGTCCACGTCCTCCGTCACGAGCCAAATGGGCTGGGCACCACCACTGCTGTTGCCATAGTGATAGTGCTCCGCCACCGCCTCGGGCGAGAGAGGGGACCCGTAAAAGCTGACCTCGTCCAACGACCCGACAAACGGCGAGAGCTGAGAGGAGAGGTCCCACTGGACCCCAGTCGGGTGGTAAGAGCTCCCGCCAAACTTGATCGTGCCGGGGGATGGTACGTAACGGACCGCCGTGCGGACACCGACGAGCGAACCGTCGACGTAGAGGACCTGGTTCCCCGTGCACGCACCCGCTCCGTCGCAGGCGTCCGCCGACCAGCCGATGAACACCTGGTGCCACTGCGACCAATCGGAGGAGGTCGAGGATTGGACGACGCTCCACTGGCCTGGTGGGAGCGCACGTGCCGAGGAGGGATGGGTAGCCGTGGTGAGGCCGGAGCAGCTGGCAGGGCACGGGGAACTGTTCTGGACCACGGGGCAGTCGTCCGTACCGCTGCTCTGCCCAACGCCGAGCCAAAACTCCAGCTGGTTGCAGGGGTTAAGCGCAAGCATGTAGCCGCTGGTGCGGGCTGGGGAGGAGGCGGAGGCATCCACGACGATCCTGTGAGTCCCTGTCCCTCCAGTACTTGACCCAAGCCACACCTCCAGGCCAAACCCAAAGTCCGATGTCAGCTCGCTCAAAGCAGGGACTTCCATGTACGATGAGTTAAACTCTGCCGCCTGGTCGGTGACCGTGTTCCCCGATATGCCCTCCACCGGTCCCCCCACTCCATCACCAACAACGCTAGCATTTGCCCGGCTGCCTAGCAACCCTCCGCTGGTGAAGTACCTTGTCCCGTCGTATCTAAGGTGTGCTCCATTTAGAGCAAAAATGTCCGTCTGAAGGCTCCAGTAGGCCAGGGCACTGTCGTGGGAGACCAGAGACGAGTAGCCATCGTCTCTTGCCGGACCCGTAACGCAAGTGAGGACACCGTCAAGAGATCCATCTGTGTCAACCCTCTGGACCAGGCATGGCGTGTTGCCAATGGTGACCGTTGTCTTTCCCGCCACCCAGCGGGAGAGCCCGTGGACCGGGATTGAAATCTCCAGCCCTCCCCTCAGCGATCCGGTGGGAGGGGACGGTGCCGCTGTGATCTGTGCCGACACGGACACGACGCTGCTGTTGACGCTAGCGTAGGCCCAGCCCCGCCCTTCTACATGGAGGGAGACCTCGTACTCTCCCGGGTCAATGCCGGGAAGCGTGCAGTTGAAGGAGATGAGGGAGGAGTATGTTCTCCCGGTTTCAACAACGGAAGTGAACGTTGGTACAGACTTGACAGACACGGGCAAGGTGGCGTCCCGACATGGCATCCCCCCAAAGGTCAGGGTGTTGTCGTCGGCAACCGATGACAGGGATCGGACCGACACCTCCACAGCCACCCCCACGTACCCCTGCGAAGGTGAGAGAGTTACGGTGGGCGTGTGGGAGACGGAGAAGGTGTAGTTCTCGTAAGGCGAGGACGTGTCTATGCACTGTGCACCACTCAGGCTGATGTCTGCTCCGTTGACAGTGAGCGTGATCGGATATGACTGAGACATCAAATCTTGTACCACGATTGTCCCATTGAACCCTGCCCAGTGAGCGAGAGGGGGGAGGAGAGGGGAGGGGAGAGAGAGAGGGAAAGAGGAGGGAAGGGGTGAGAAGAGGGAGAGAGGGGGAGAGGAGAAGAGGAGGGAAAGTTAGGGAGAAGAGGGTGGAAGGAGAACAGAGGGGGAGGGTGAAAGGAGGTGAGGGAGTGGAAAGGAGGAGCCGTGGTAACTCATGATGGCTGCACTCAACATGGACGTACCGATGGCGGCGTAGCCCTCAGCTATGTAGTGGTAGGTGCCTGGTACAGTGAAGGTGTGGGAGAATGAGCCAGTGATGGCTGCCGTAGAGTGGAAACCTTTGCCGTTGTACTCTGTGTCTCCGGGGCTGTCCACCTGCACAGGTGAGTGGGAGGAGGGCACATATCATGGGTGAGGGGAGGTGGGAGTGGACACATGGAGTGGGTGGGGGAGGGTGGGAGAGGGCACATGGAGTGGGTGGGGGAGGGAGTGGGCACATGACATCAAACGTTCAAATACATTCTCCTTTCAGCCTGTCAAATTTACCACAGACCTTACCAAAAATACCAGTGATTGTACATTGTGCATGTACAGTGTGTGTGTGTGTGTGTGTGTGTGTGTGTGTGTGTGTGTGTCCCACCAGGCATGCCTCCAAAACCAACCTGGGCTACATTCCTCGTGGCAGCAAAGGGTGATCCGGTCCACGCCCACTCCACCGTGTCCCCAGCTTGGACCACCAGGTAGTCTGGATTCCATTTGTAGCCCAGTCCGTACTCAGAGTTGTACCTGACGATGCCAAGTGCAATAGTATAAATTCTTCAACACAACAGATATGCTCAATTGTTTTTTAATTTTTTGCTGTGTAGCTGACCCACTGGAAGTATACTCCACCCCACACCCAAGTACTGGGTATCTACAGCTGCGTGCATCACCTTACTCCAGATACGTGCACTTTCAAAAGGTTACAACATGAAATCTTATGCAGAGGAACGTCTCATCTCATTAGCACTAATGGCACAGAGTAGTTTTAACAGACAACTTCTCGTGATCTGGATCATTTGTACTCAAGACGTGATGTCACGTAACTGTTAACTCTCGTACCTTACAAGTCAAACGGAAAGTGAAACATGCTAGGTACATGTAATGTTTGAAAGTAGAGACAACGGACTACTTTGCAAGGTACAAACGTGAGCTACTACATGTGAGTGACATCACACCCTGGAGTACAAATTAATCATATCATGAAGCTGTCTCTTCCAAGCGTGACAATCAACACACCGTACATCTTCAAAAACTTACGCATTGTTGTTGATGGTGTGGGTCTGGGCCGAGGAGGAAGTGGTGCATCTGATCTTGTCACGTGTTACGCTCCTTACGACGCAGGGACTGGTTCCCATGGCAACCTTCACCGCTGTCATGTTTGTTGTAAAGGACCCTCCATCAATGTCCAACGTCTGACCTCCAAAAATTGACCTTTCACATAAGGAGAACAGATGGGCTGGTCATAACAGGACCTCCATACATGTGTAGGAGTGTTAGGGTCAGATTAAACATTAATTTTATGTACTTAATTTACATGGTATCATTATTTTAGCCCAAGAGTAAAATGTATTTGAAATCAACGAGTCAAGACCAATGCTTGGTTAACAGCTACAATGTAGCTACCTTGTATTTAGACTGGGTTGCCAGTTAAGTGGGTCAGCTGTATAATAATGGGGGCCGTTTGTGCTTGAGAGAAACAGTGTGTATGTTGTAAGGATCAATACATGCAAGTCGCTTTTATTGAGCACACCAATGCCGTCCCTGATTAAGCTGTATTCCCTGTAAGTTGTTTCCCGAGCAATGCTCCTGATTGGGCTTGCACTAAAGTAACTACTCAAGTGTACATAAAGAGATGACCCTTGAAACTATCGTAGTTTGATTTCAAAGGTCTTGATTTAGGGTGCAAAAAAAAAAAAAAAAAAAAAAAAAAAAAAGACAATTAACGTCATGGTGTGTTTATAAATAAAATTTATATTAACAGAACCATTTACATGAACTTACAAAATGAAAGTATTAACACCAAGGTACGCTAAAGGCTCCATGTACTTACAAAGTGAAAGTGTTAACACCAAGGTACGCTAAAGGCTCCAATACTTAAAAAGTGAACAGTGTTAACACCAAGGTACTTACAAAGGTACTTAAAAAGTGATAGCGTTAGTACCAAGGTACATGTACGCAAAAGGCTTGATGTGCTTACCCACTGCAGTGAGAGATGGTAGCCACCTGGAGCAGGTAGCTGTACTGAAGGTCACCGCTGGCCTTGCCAAGACCCTCAACCATCACTGACACGTTTACGGTGCCGTTGGAGTGTGGTGGGGTGGTGCAGGTGACAGAGGAGCTGCCTATGGTGCACTCTGTGCAAGGGACGTCACCAAACTGGGGGAAGAGGGGGTGGAAATGGGATGTAAGATGGACGTGAATGCTATGGCAACGCTGATACATGTATTCCTCTTCCCCAGACTCATGTTGCTCCTCAGTACAAACTATTTGTAACAACACTTTAACTGTCTATGCCAAAGCTGAATACTCGACCAATTATCTGGTGCATTATTGCCAGGCAAATTGTTGGTTGCAAAAATTATCATTGTCCAAATTATAACTGAGCAATACCAACCAACTCACGTATCCAGTCTCCAGTCTCATGAAAAAAACAGACCCCTTGAGGCTTACCAAAACATCAGTGCTTCCGCTCCCCGCAAGCTGACTTCCTTGTATGGTCACCACCTCTCCACCGGCCCCACTCCCCTGCATCACACTAAGCACTGTGGCAACTGGTGTGTGGGCCACGTCATAGCTGTACCCAGAGGCCAGCTCGGCAACCAATCCGCTCGCGCCGCTGCATGTCAAGTCCACCGACACGTCCACCGAGGCGGCGACCGCACTGGGCGGAGTCAGGCACGTGATCCGAGAGGGCGTGGCACCGGTGATGTCGCACGGCTGCCCTCCGACGGAGACCCGAGTGACGCAGGGGCCCGAAGAGGGAGGGGCGAACCCCTGGCCGCTTATGACGATGGCAGTACCACCAGCCAGACTTCCGACGTTGGGCACCACAGAGGCAATGGTTAGATTGTACTGCAGGGTAACCCCGCGGGTGTCGACCGTACCCTGCGGAATCAAGCTGACGCTAAGGGGCTTCGTTCCGGCGTAGTCCTCCCCTAGTGTGCACTGGATGGAATCGTCCGTCACCGCGGCGACAGCACAAGGGACGCCCCCAAATAGCACCTTCACACCGTCCACCGAAGTGTTGAGCCCCGCCCCGCTGATGTGTACAACAGTGCCGGCGCTCCCACAGGCGGGGGCGATGGAGGTGACGGTGGGGTTGAGGGAGGCGGAGTAGGTGAACCCGCAGGGGTCCTGGGGGGCCGGGTACTCTTCGTACTGCCCCCTGCCCCCGCTGCACCCCGCGAGCTGACCTTTGACCCTGACATGGACCTATTAGCAACATAAGTGTGTGCACATGAAGCACCTTACTCTGGCATGAAATGCCTTATATGGTATGAATTAACCTCATGTGGTGTAAATGAAGCACCCCATACATGGGTAACATGCCCCCCACCTGGGCATGCCATGATATGCTCAAAGCTGTTCTCTCTGGTGCTTACATTAATGTGTCCACGTGAAAATGGGATACATGCGAGTGTCGTACCTGAGGTGTGACTTCTGCTGTTTGGAGCATGTGACCAGGGATGGGTCTGAGGAAGAGGCCTCCCGTGACAGTCTACAGGTGGAGGTAACAGAATACTCAATACAGTGTGCAAAACGCCAGCAAAGAAGCGTATAAGTGAATCGCACAATGACACAAACACATATTCCGATTTGCTTTAACATACTGTGCTCTGATTTTGTGAAATATCCTAGCCAGTTAACATACCTCTCGCACTGTAGTGCCCAGACCATCTCCTGTGAGGTTAGCGGGGTCCACAGACAGCAGTGGTAGGTCACCGGGGTCTTCCTCAAACCTTACGTACCACGTCCGTCCAGAGCACTTCTTCCCCAGCTTGTCTCCGGGGGGCAGGGCTGTCGTACTCCAGACAGTAACCGTGCCAACGGTAGTGAGCGACCCGAGTGCTGAGGCTATCTACATAGAGTGTTCTAAATAGGGAGTGCTAAGGCGATCTACATGGGGTGCTCTAAATAGAAAGTGCTGAGCTTTAATTGGAAAAATACTAATTGGAAACATACTAATTGGAAACATACTGTGCTCTAATTGGAAGCTACAGTGCTCTAATTGGAAACATACTGTGTTCTCATCGGCATTGTATGGAAGCTGATTGGTCGTCTGTCCCTTGTATCCAATGGAGTAGAAACCTCCAAGGGGTTTACTGGCATTCTGGATCCTATCCAAAGAGAGGGCCAGCACAGCTATATACAGAACGGGGCAGAAAAATATCCACACACACACACACACACACACACACACACACACACACACACACACACACACAACCTCAATTAAAGTACAAGTAAAAAGACAGTTGTGTGTAAAGTTGTGTGACAGTGGAAATGAACCAGCACATTTATATGTATCCAAGGGAAGGCATACTCACCATTGGATGCATCACCAGTTACTGCCACACCCATCAGTGGTATGTCACTCTCGCATGTTGCCGGCACCACCTCCATGTTAACGGTGACACTGAGGGTGTTCCCAACACTGGTGTGGGACTGGTAGTTTGCATTTAGCGTGTGGAGTGCTATCCCGTTGGGACGAGCAGGCGACACGTACTGAGGAGGGAGGAAGGGTGTGGTTATGAGGTGAGGAGGGAGGGAGGGTGTGGTTATGAGGTGAGGAGGGAGGGAGGATGTGGTTATGAGGTGAGGAGGGAGGGAGGGTGTGGTTATGAGGTGAGGAGGGAGGGTGTGGTTATGAGGTGAGGAGGGAGGGAGGATGTGGTTATGAGGTGAGGAGGGAGGGAAGGTGTGGTTATGAGGTGAGGATCAGTGTAATAAACACAATGGCAACCATTATGCAGCTAGGGCCTATTTTAAGCAGCTGCTGGCAGCAAGGGCTGAGGGGACATTGTGTTAAGGATTAAGGGTGAAACAATTTGTCTTATAAGAATTAGGGTTTTAAAGATTAATCATTAAGGTTAAGTAAGGATCACATTGTGTTTACATTGTCCAAGGTTCTAAGATAATGGCTTACATTGCCCAAGGTTCTTCTGACAGAAGAGAAGGACACTTCATCGACGTAGAAACCTCTCATTGCTGAGTCTGGGGAGGAGTAGAACCCCAAGCCAAGGATGGTGAACGCAGTTATGGTGGAGTTCAGATTCATGTGCAGAAGTGAGCCAAGATCGCAACATGAATAATGCCACCTGTAAAAAAAAAGTAACAACAGGTATGTAAATGTTGTGATGGTATTGGGCAGCCTATGGTACTGGGCAGCCTATGGTATTGGGCAGCCTATGGTATTGGGCAGCCTATGGTATTGGGCAGCCTATGGTATTGGGCAGCCTATGGTACTGGGCAGCCTATGATATTGGGCAGCCTATGGTATTGGGCAGCCTATGGTATTGGGCAGCCTATGGTACTGGGCAGCCTATGGTATTGGGCAGCCTATGGTATTGGGCAGCCTATGGTACTGGGCAGCCTATGGTATTGGGCAGCCTATGGTATTGGGCAGCCTATGGTATTGGGCAGCCTATGGTACTGGGCAGCCTATGGTATTGGGCAGCCTATGGTACTGGGCAGCCTATGGTACTGGGCAGCCTATGGTACTGGGCAGCCTATGGTACTGGGCAGCCTATGGTACTGGGCAGCCTATGGTACTGGGCAGCCTATGGTACTGGGCAGCCTATGGTACTGGGCAGCCTATGGTACTGGGCAGCCTATGGTATTGGGCAGCCTATGGTATTGGGCAGCCTATGGTATTGGGCAGCCTATGGTATTGGGCAGCCTATGGTACTGGGCAGCCTATGGTATTGGGCAGCCTATGGTACTGGGCAGCCTATGGTATTGGTCAGCCTATGGTACTGGGCAGCCTATGGTACTGGGCAGCCTATGGTACTGGGCAGCCTATGGTACTGGGCAGCCTATGGTATTGGGCAGCCTATGGTACTGGGCAGCCTATGTATACACGTACTGATCGTCATCAATGATAAAATCTGAAGAATACTCCGCAAAGTTTGCAAGAAATGGGAATGTCCCTGAAGACAGCTTCATGTTGATGGACCTCCACCCGAAGTCTTTGACGTCGATGGCAATAGACATAGGGCTACCAAAAGGTAGCTTGTACGCCAGGCACAGGTGTGGATATCTCGTCATCGACACCCTAAACGTCGCAAAGGAGTGCAAAGGTATGCAAGAATATGCAAGTGACAGCAATGACAAGCAAATAATTAGGTTTTGCTTACAGAAAAGGGCTGGTAGTGGGATAGTCGAAAGCAAGGGCCTTCCCCTGGGGTACCTGCAGATACCAGAGGGCATTAGCAAGTGCACGCTAACACCCACCACCGGCCCCCATCCACCTACATATAAGGAGAAATGGCCGCAGAAGGCTTCGTTGTCTACTATCTGTGGGGTGCTTCCCTCCCAGCTCTGCCATGTCTGGTTGGAGCCTATACCGTACTCAAATCCGTACACTGTGCTGTTGTAGAGGTTCACAGGTGAGCTGCCGTAGTCACAGGTGCCACTGAAGAGACCCATAATGGCCGCCGTCAAAGTACCTGATGGAGAGATGCAGATAAACAGAAGTGCACACACACTCGTAGCCAACAAATGGGTGTAGAGACGTCTGGACAGTGCCCAGATATAGGGGAACTGGTGTGTGCCAAGCTTGTAGGGGGAACTCTATGTGTACTAAGCTTGTAGGGGAACTGGAGTGTAGGGGAACTCATGTGTGCTAAGCTTGTAGGGGAACTGGAGTGTAGGGGAACTCATATGTGATAAGCTTGTAAGGGAACTGGAGTGTAGGGGAACTCATGTGTGCTAAGCTTGTAGGGGAACTGGAGTGTAGGGGAACTCATGTGTGCTAAGCTTGTAGGGGAACTGGAGTGTAGGGGAACTCATGTGTGCTAAGCTTGTAGGGGAACTGGAGTGTAGGGGAACTCATGTGTGCTAAGCTTGTAGGGGAACTGGAGTGTAGGGGAACTCATGTGTGATAAGCTTGTAAGGGAACTGGAGTGTAGGGGAACTCATGTGTGCTAAGCTTGTAGGGGAACTGGAGTGTAGGGGAACTCATGTGTGCTAAGCTTGTAGGGGAACTGGAGTGTAGGGGAACTCATGTGTGCCTATTCCCTTCACTCACTTCCATTCTGTGCCAGCAGTGAGGACAAAGGTACTGGATCACTGGCCCTCCCACCCCAGGTGACAACGAGGGCAGCTGTTGTCCCGGCAACCTGGGGGGCGCTGATGGACAGGGACAAGGTCTGGATGTCGTAGAGACCAGCAGTGGAGAAGGTCACACTCTGCTCCTCCCGCTGGACCTGCTTGGTCTGGGAGTACGTGTACGAGGTGTTGTGCATCAGGACTCCAACCTGGAGGTGTTGGGAGGGAGGGAGGGAGGGAGAGAGGGAGGGAGGGAGGGAGAGGAGACCAGTAGTGTGTGAGGGAATGATGCTACACAAAGGCATATAATCACATGAGATAAAACAATCCATCATAAGAAAGAAGGTTGAAATGAATATGGACCACTATTCAGCAAGACAATATAAATCCTGCCGAAAACATATAGACATGTTACGTACACTGGGACAGGCACGTAGCAGATGGGCGTTTCTGGTCCGGCGTCAATAACATTCATCGCTGACCTTTACCATATATGGTAAAGGTCAGCGATGAATGTTATTGACGCCGGACCAGAAACGCCGGTCTGCTACGTGCCTGTGGGAACGACATGAGCAGACATGGAAAGAGACCTTAAAGGCAAAATGAGAACAGAGAAAGTGGGCCAGTAAGGGGTCGGAGGTGGGGGGGGGGGGGGGGGGAGGGGGCAAGATGAAGTGGTAAGTACCACTTACACGCATGTAGTCCTGGCCACCTCCCTCCTTGAACGCTCCTCTGATGAGGTAGCTCTGGTTGGCAGAGAGCTGCATGGGCACCCCACCAGCTGTGTTGAAGGTATTGGACCATGGGTAGGTGCCACCACTCCACCCTGAGTTCCAGTAGTAAGCAGTGGCCACCCTACAGAGGAGGGAGGGACATTTTAATACCTTAGTTCACTGCCCCACCCATCACTTTTAACACTACCCACCCATCACTTTTAACACTACCCACCCATCACTTTTAAACTACCCACCCATCACTTTTAACACTACCCACCATCACTTTTAACACTACCCACCTATCACTCTTAACACTACTAACCATCACTCTTAACACCATCTATTTTATTGTTCCATCACACATCACCACACCACATACACACCATCACCCACCCCTCACCACATCATCCACACATGACCCTTACGTCTTCAGATCTGATATGTTGTTGCTTGCAGTGAAGTTGACAGCAATGTTGTCGTCGGCGGAAGCGAAGAAGGTGTGAGTGCCGCTGTCATGGGGAGTGAAGAAGGCGGTGTATGTCTCTCCATAACTGTCGTAACTGCAGGGGTTAGTGACGGGGGAGGGTGAGGAGAGGAGGGGGAAGGAGAAGGAGAGGAGGGAGGAGGAGGAGGAGGAGGAGGGAGGAAGGAGAAGGAGATGAGGGGGAGGAGTGGAGGGGAAGGAGGAGGAGGAGGAGGGAGGAAGGGGAAGGAGAAGGTGGAGGGAGAGGGGTAATTTGATCAGACGATGGAAGAAAAAGGGAATTAAAAATCGTTCGTCATCAATATTGCTCTGGGTACCGAGAATTATTCGGTGATTCAAACGAAGGAAATGTGGCATAGTAGTCTGGGCTGGATGGGTACTTGGAAGATGAGTAGAGGTTAGCGACCGTACCACCTGCAATATTTCGATACTGCCGAACAGACACTCCTCTCGACCCTACGAGATGACCACACCCACATCACGAGATGACCACACCCACATCACGGGGCGAAATACAACCACTTAGGACCACATCTATTCAAAACATTACACTATTACAATAATTCACATGAATTTGGATTCAGAATCCAAAAACATCGACATTAGGACCAAACCTTGCACCAACCCCTGCACCACCCCCTGCACCAACCCCTGCACCAACCCTTGCAATGTAAAAACAAACACTCCAATACCTTTGAACCTGAATCCGCTTTGCACACTGGGATAGCTCAAGCCAGCATTGGCGAGGACTGGGGACCCGTCAGGGGGTGTCCCGGTCTTACAGGTGATCACAGACTGAGAGAAGGACACGATGGAACATGGGATGCCATCAACGTCCACCTCCACATCATCCAGGCTGACTCCAAACCCTGTCCCCTCGATGGTAAGGAGTGTGCCCCCCAGGGAGCCCCCTCTGTTGGGGTACACGTTCTGGATATCTGTGAGAAGGGGGAGAGGTGATGAGGTGAGGAGGTGAGGAGGGGAGGAGGTGAGGAGGGGGAGGTGAGGTGAGGAGGTGAGGAAGGAGAGGTGAGGAGGTGAGGAGGGGGAGGTGAGGAGGTGAGGAGGGGAGGAGGAGAGGAGGGGAGGAGAGGAAGTGAGAAGGAGGAGGGGTAAGACTTGTGAGGAATTGAGCAATAAGGGTTACAGCCATTTTATCAAATGTTCACAGAGGTGGGGCAGCCATGTTAACAGAGGGTGTGGGGAGGGCGGGCGAGTAACCATGTCAACAGAAGACCCCCACAACTGTACCCACCTGGGTAGATCTCGTACATGACGAGTCCCCAGTCCGGTCCAGGGTAAAGGGCCAGGCTGTGGTTCCAAGAGGCACCGCTGCCCTTGGTGAAGGCAGTGGCATTAGCCCCGCCCACTTTGATGGCAGTGGTCTGACAGGAAATGAAGTACAGTGACCCCACCCATATGGCATCAAACAGCTGGTTGGTGACTTGGTCACGAGTGCCACAGACACCATCACCAACAAAGAAGCGATCATAGCTCTCATAGACCCCATCTGGGAACTGGTACCCTCCCAGTTGGATGATAGAGTGGAGAGGCCCTGATTTTGGTATCACTGTGTACATCTGAAGAGGGGAGTGTGTGTGTGTGTGTGTGTGTGTGTGTGTGTGTGTGTGTGTGTGTGTGTGTGTGTGTGTGTGTGTGTGTGTGTGTGTGTGTGTGTGTGTGTGTGTGAGTTGTGCGCATGTATTCAATTTGTACATCCATATGTGTTTAAATTACAATAATGTGTGTAAAATTAAGCGCGCATGCGTCGACATGCGTGGTCAGGATCGGAGGCCTCGTTCCCTTACCTGGGGTGTGCCCCACCAGGCGTACGTGAACCTGTAGCTAGAGGTGTAGTAGACCCCCACCACCAGGATGGATATCGGGAGGGAAGCCGACGACGACCCTTCGATCGCATCCGGGTAGGGCGACGTCACACACTCGAGTCGATTGGATGTTGCAGTGTAGCTGAAGAGGGAGGGGACGGGACAAATGGGGGGGTTAACGAGAGAAGGAATTAAAGGGGGGAGGGAGAAGCGAGTGAAGCATGACGTAACGAATACAATTGTACGAACGGCCTTACGCAATAACGGGGCAAGGGACGTTTCCGATGAAGACAAGGTTTGACCCGGTGTAGGCGTCTGTGCTGAAGCCAGAGCCATACAGCGATACTTTCGTCCCTCCAGCGATACTGCCAGACTGCGGCGACACCCAGTTTATGGCTACGGGCAAGGTTTCCAGCCATTAATAAAACATGTACGTATAAAGGGATGCATGTGCACAAGTCAAAGCGCGCGATAAAATTTTTAGACAGCTGCAGGTTTTAATAATTCCAAACATTCACTTTATGACTTTTTGAGTTGATTTGTACTGAGTACAGTATATGCACAAGCAAAGCTCATAATGAAAAAAAAAAAAAGGACTGTTTCAAAGGGCCATCCATGCAAGCATGCACCGTATATTCATATGGATTGCTCGTCCTCCAGAGATAAATATTCATCGCCATACAAGTACTATTGCTTAGTAACCGGGTCAATGTCAACAAACAAATAACATTCATTTTGCTGATTTGCAATAGTGTGACCCTTTTAGTCCACCACGGGCCTTGGATGGAGCCACTTGTACTACATTGCATGCATGCATATGCATTAATCTGTCCAAGCGTTAAGGGCGGTTGATTGACCCATACTTTGTACTGGTGGTCCAATTCTAAGGCTCTTGATGATGGCAAAGGGATCAATAAAATACTGTTGCCTCGTCGCACCTTATTCCTCACCCCCTCCCCTCCCACCCCCCCCCCCCCCCCACCCCCTCCACCGCCACTTGTATTTCCTTGATTATTTTCTCTCGGTCTCGCACTCTCAATGCACACTTGCTGTTACGAAAGGTCATACATCATCAATTATGTAGAGGGGTAGTACACTTCATCACAAGAAGCAATCACACCATTCGCTCGTGCGCATTATGTATACGTACGCACGGTATGACTTACAGAGTGGAGCAACAGAGAAGCTTAAAGGTATGAACGCTTGCAGAAAAAGCAGCGGCCCATACAAACGATAGCAATACGGCATTTTGTTGCCGACATGCAAATACTGACTGACGTAATTGACATGCACACCATAAAATTTCATTTACCGGTAATAAAGCATTTTGAATTTCACATGCAAGAAGTGTGCTGATGTATGTTTCCTACCCGCCTTATTTGATGCAAGCCTGATATTGAAGTGCATTTTTTTTTTTTTTTTTTGGCATCGCTGTTAACACGTCTATATAGCGGGTCGTTTTTTTAAAAACTGAATTTTTAAAAGGCACCGCACAGTTGTTCAGTGTTGCTAATACCTTTAAAGGTTAGCATTTTGTCACGATTCACGTACTTAATCGGCCAGGCAGGTACACTGAAAGGCTCACAAACATTTACAAATACAAAAGTCCAAAATACTCACACAAAAAGGACAGAGATTCATATGAAAGGCAAACGTTTAGTATACATGTATATAACTGCATGAATGTGGGCCTCCAATAAAGAGTTGCGATTCTGACCTTTGCACCTTCCCAGTTTAGGGGGATGGTGTGGCCGTTCGATATCACAGCCAACCTTCCAGTCCTACTGCTGCCATCGATACTACAGCCAACCTTCCAGTCCTACTGCTGCCATCGATACTATAGCCAACCTTCCAGTCCTACTGCTGCCATCGATACTACAGCCAACCTTCCAGTCCTACTGCTGCCATCGATACTACAGCCAACCTTCCAGTCCTACTGCTGCCATCGATACTACAGCCAACCTTCCAGTCCTACTGCTGCTATCGATATGGTGTCAAATTCACACTTCAACCCATGCATGCATTAGGGAGAGGAGATGTGCATTAGGGAGAGGAGGTGTGCATTAGGGAGAGGTGGTGTGCATTAGGGAGAGGAGGTGTGCATTAGGGAGAGGTGGTGTGCATTAGGGAGAGGTGTGCATTAGGTAGAGGTGTGCATTAGGTAGAGGAGGTGTGCATTAGGGAGAGGTGGTGTGCATTAGGGAGAGGAGGTGTGCATCGTTTATGTTATTTATCACATCTTTGCATTAAACAGGCATCCCACATAGGTTTTTAGGTTTTTACTCAGACCTAAAGCTGCCACCCGGTGCCCCCCCCCCCCCCCTTCCCCTCCCCACTTCCACCCCCACCAGGACCGCCACCCCCCTTCCCGTCTCATAACTGGGCCAAGTCACCAACTGAAGTCACTGAGAGGTATGGGCCAATGCATGCCTAGATCACATCCTTCATAGAATGAAGGGCAAAGTTTAATCGTATGAGAGCTGATCGAACCATTCAGGGATAACTGGCCAGTGGTAATTTCCAATTTGCTTGCGGAGTGGTTGCACCAATATATTACACCCAATGTCATAGGGGTGGGACTGGCTGACCAAGAACGGCTCAACATTTTCTCTCGCACAAAAAAAATGTAAGCCATCTGTTGGAGAGTTTAAAAATGCAATCATGCATGATAACCCTGGTACACATACAGTGTGTCCTTTATTATGATTATGATTATTGTAGACATTACTGCATGCATATCAATTCAGCAAGGAAACCAGGACAATAATTGATGAGATGCAACATTAACAGTCCAACTTCACCACAAAACGTCTCATTGGCCACTGATCCCTAGGCTTTTTTGTACCTTCTCATAATGTCACCTTGTTTTCTCTCATCCACCCTAAAGATTTATGATGATGATGAACTCAGAGCAAGAATTTATAGCTCATTTAATATCCACCTGGCTGAAAGGCGACCCTTCATGGACACAATCCACTTTGCCTGCATGTCGCAGTGGCTTGGCATTTGGAGTGGTGTGTCCCTTTTGTCCCCTAGGCTTCAGCTACTGCCTCCTCCAAACTTGCCCAGCTAATTCTGCCCACAGACATGTAACCACCCCAGCTCGGTTATGTGGATGAGGCTCTTGTTGTTTGATCCCAAGGGTGCCAGCCCCCCCCCCCCCCCCCCCCCCACCACCACTGATGCTGCTGCTGCCCATCATCAGAAGACATGGGATCCACTAAGACTATCTATTCAAAAGCACTTCAGATCCATTTTTGTTTCCTTGTGGCATCTTGATATAAGGAGTCTTGGAGGATGGTTTAAATGCCCTATCAATTTCATCACCTGGACTACGAATGAATGATGCAACTGAATCTCTATGGGACCTCGCCAACGCATGGGGCAGAGGTGTTCCAGTTTGCCACACACAGGTTAAGAGTGCAAGGTGTCCCACAATTCAGCTGTCAATGACATCATACACAGCTTTAGTTAATTGCGGCACATGTTGCATCACGTCTGGAGCCTTCAGGTCAGATGGAAAGCGACCTGACGATGTGTCAACACTCCCTTGGAAGTGTGGCCAACTTTTAAGAGCACGGGATGTATAGTTTTGCACCCTCATACCCCACAATTGCTGCACGGCAAGTTGGAGCTATTGCTCAACAGCTATGTAGAAGTTAAGCAACAATGGAGATATAACTACCTTTACTCATGCCATTTTTTCACTTTTTTTTCTGAATAAACTAAAACTGACGTCACTTAGGTTCAAATGACTTTGGGGTTAGAGCACATCAATGAGTTCCCTCTGTTTCTCTGTCCAAGCACATCCTTAGACCCCCTTGGCCAACACTCTGTCATGTGATTATGGCAACCCTTCATGTACCACCTTGCATGAATTTGGCCCTCAAGCACATCAGGGTGTCAGAGCAGTAGTCCTAAGCCATTCCAATCCTGCTGATCAATGACTGGGAATTGGGTAAGCCAGTTACACAACATCACATTCCCCCCCCCCCCCCCCCCCCCCCCCCCCAAGAGGAAGCTCAGAGTAGTGTCAAAAGTGCTCATTCGGGTCCACAATTTCTAATGAGTGCGCACCTTTACTAGGGATGTGATGATATAATAACAATATTCATATATATATATATATGCGTAATGATACATGCGCGCGCATATCTATAAAAAATGCATTTACGCAACAAGCCAACAAGTAATCTTGGTCCATCGTCCTTCGTGAATTCAATATCAGACAAAGTAGCTTTTGTTACAAGCAAAATGTCCTTGAAATGACACTAGGAAAGTGCGTATAGCACTTCGATCATCAACTTGACCTCTGCACTGTAACAAAGGGAGAGTTAACGTCAATCCTAAATTTGGATTGTCATTTGCCTTTCACCGGCCAATCCAAATATTGGATCGTATTGTAATCCGTATAAAATAAGATTGACACAAAACCTATGTCATTCGTTTGACACTCAATCCAAAACAGTATAAGCATTAAAAAGTAAAAATGAAAATAAAGTGCATGCGAAGTGGCAGAGCTTGAACAACAGCGCACAAGTTGTTGTGCTGATTAAAATTACTTCAGATATCAAAATGCACAGCAACGTGTTCGTGGCTTTGCCTACACGCGGTGAGACGATCGAGAGGGGTAAGGCCAACCAGTATTGGGGTAAGTAAGCAACAGCCCTCGTGTGACTTATAATCGTACATTTGAAAGTCATGCATGCATACAGTACAGTCTCTGCTCATGGCTAAATGTATGTACACAGTTTTGGATTAGTCATGCACAAGTGCATGTGTATGGTTCCTACACAAACAAAGAAGCAGTATTACATGTAGCTTAAATCCCCGTGGCAACCTGATCGTACGCCACAGACATTTGTCCACAATGTCCATCTGCCTCAATGAGCCAGAGACCTGAACGCAATTGATCTGTGTTCTCTGTATGAATGGTTGGCAAAGCTGTCCTAAAAATAAAGCAGTTTCTGATGTCCCAGTTTTGACACGTAATGCCGCGCAGCTACAATGTATGGTACCTTACACATTTGTCACACCAACCCAATGAGAATACCATTACATCACTCCACACAATGTAACTTTTTTTCCTGTGTTGTGCATGCTTTTTTTTGTCCTCACACAGCAGAAAGTGGTGTGCTCATTGCCAAAACTAACATGAGTTATTGTGGTATGGTAGGATTAGGATAACTGCACTCCTCCCTTCCCTTAATACACCAAATTTAGAAGATTGACGATGTTTGGAACCTCGCAGCAAGAGTCATATTCCAGGTACATCCTTTTAAATGTTTATTAATATATACCTACTCTGGTCCTCTCAGCTTGATGTGTTACAAGGTCAGGTGCTCAACCAAGGTGCATAACCAAGAGAGGGAAAGGGTGCATGTGTGTCATCAAGAATGGAAGACGTGAGGTAAAAAGGAAGGAACAGTGTACTGTATAGTGAAATGTTCCGTCTTTGGGGTTGGGTACTCAGGTTGTGTCCATCCCTCGACCAAGGTAACAAAGCTGCAAGGTTGAAGCTTTATTCTGGCTTGCGTACACGTAGCGTCGAAGGTAGGCAGGGCTCAGAGAAGGAAAATAAATATTTAGCGAGCATTGTACAGTAGGGACTCGAAGATACGGAAAATAAGGCACATTCATTGCTCTTTAAATAAACAGTCCGTGGTCTTAACAAAACAACCACGTCGCCCTCTAATGCGATTCACCGCTGAAGGCGCCCTTACCTGAAATGTGATTCACTTGAGCGCGCCGCTTCGTTGTGCCTGGCAAAGTAAACGATTTGTTGTCGACTCTTTCCATTTTGTTTTCATGCCAACTATAGGTTCCGCGCGTTTGCAGACCTCTCTAGCGTATGTATTACATATACCTGCCCCGCGCAATGCCCACTGCGTGCATGCATGCATGTGGATGTAATATGCATTATGAGTTCTCCTTTCACACTCACCAATTCAAGCCTGTTGGGAAGACAATATTATTCAAAGAACTTCCAACAGGGGCCTACCTGTGGCATTATTCATGCAGACTTGTTCGTGTCCATGTTGATGCAATGATGTCAATGTTCACAGTTTATTAAACTAAACAAAAATTGGCTAACCTGTGTACAATCCCAGTTCATTGAGTGCCGGTACAATTTTATAATCTGATGTCTATGCATGCATGTGTGCATGACTATCAGAGAACATTTGTAAACTTTCAATTGCATCATTATTTAAATTGTTTACCTTTACATGCATGCAAAGTGTGTGTCCCATTACGAATGCATTACTTATGACAACCTAGCCACATGTCCACACAGAACAATCACAGATCAATTGCTTTCTGGTCTCTGGCACCATGAGGTGAGATGAACATTGCAGACAAATGTCTGTGATGTATGTATGATCAGGTTTGGCCAGTTGACACTTTACAGCATTTAGAAATTTACCAGTACCCCCGCTACACTATGTAGATGTACATTTCATACACTTTGTATACATTGTTGTACAGCAGTGTACCTCACCAGAATTAACATACCCATTGTACATAGTCTACCATTGATGTCAATGCAGACTTGTCTTTTTTTCAACCATCCAGCATGTTGGCAACTGAAAATAATGAGCATGCTGCCATGTGCGCAAAATTTGGATTTATATTACCATGTCAAGGCACAGGCTCCTCCACAAAAAATGCACGCGAAGAGTGAAACCAGAACCTTTCAGAATAAATAATTGCTCCATGTCCATTCAACCCTTTGCACATGGCGATGCCCGCATACCTGCCACAAAATTTTATGTAATATTAATATTTTATATAAGGCATTCAACAGATACAATGTACAAGCGGCATACAGGGACAGGTGGCGACTTCAAGTGTATATATTTGCTCTATGTAAATGACTATGGGCATGCATGAACCGTGTACGTAGCACACGGCACTAGTATAGTCTCGTCCCCAGACCCTACACTTCACGTGTTAGGGTCTGGGATTTCGAGTCGCTAGCGCTTGTACCATCTGGAATGTAAACAAACAATTATCGCTTGACCACATCCGATAATTATCAAGCTTATTAAAGCTATGGCGACGGTATGGACCCCGTATCAGTCAAAGGCGACACGCAAATCACAATTGAAGACCTTGTCTTTCCACGAAGGTGGTCGTAAACGTACGGTAACAGAATATAACATAGAGTTTTACCGTATCCTGTTGGCAAAATAACAAAACAATCACGGCCATATACAAAGCTACATATAGCCTCCTTCTGCTTGTCCTTCAATGTCTCCACTTTCAGTTCTGTCATCGCGAAACGCATAGCTTGTTCGACCGTATCCATACTTACACGTAGTGTGTGGGTCTGGGTCGAGCAATGTTTATGTACATACGTCATAATTAAAGTGCGCACGAATTCCAGCGTTTGGTACACTTCCACCCCATACGAAATACCAGACCTATATGAGCGTGTTTATACATTATGCGATAAACATTGCGTCATATTGGTCTGGGGCCGAGACTAGCACTAGTACTAGTCTGCGATTGCTGACCCATCTGTTTAGCTTGCTAATGATTTTCCACGCACTTGCTATGTACTCAGGTACATGTGGATTATATATCGTGAGAGTTCTCAGTCCTCAAACAACTATATCATACCTGACCACCCGAAGGTATTATGTATCAATGGAATTGAGGTTACTAGGCGCTGCTATTGAAACTTATAGGGATGCGTTTTTAATTTACTTTTTAGCGCTAGTACAAAAGTATGTACCCTGTTCTATCGTAGCTAAGAATACAACTAAAGTACGTGCAGAACTTACCACAAAACATGTGACGTTTTGCGCATCAATTAGAGTTTCGATTGTTTGGAGTGTTCAGCTGTACAATTTATAAGCACGGACCGGATGGCGAGGCGGAAACCCAGAAAGAGTTTAGAACTTTGCGAGAAGCTAGAAGTCATTAAGGAAGTGAAGGCAGGTAAACCAATAGATGACGTTTGTGTGCAGTTTGGAATAAGTAAGAGTCAGGCTTACCAACTCTATAAAGATAAGGATGCCTTGCAAGTATCAGCACGAAGTGGCAGTGTGCCTGTCCACTCAAAGTTCAGAAAGAACAAAGCCAGAACACCAGAAATCGATCGCGCTGTGTTTGACTGGTTTTGTTCTGTGCGATCATTTAGAGGTGCTGGTAAATCCCTACCTGTGTCGAGAACATTGGTTAAAGCTAGGGCACTGCATGAGGCTCATGTAAGAGGTTTGGATTTCAAAGCCTCGAACGGCTGGTTTTCAAATTGGAGGTGGAGGTTTAATGTAAGCAAATATGTTAAACTGCATGGAGAAGCTGGTGATGTAGACATGCAGGCAGCTGAACAGAGCATTGACTTGCTCCGTAATGCTCTCCTTAGTTATGACCCAAGTAATGTATTTAACATGGATGAGAGTGGGTTGTGCTACAAAACTATTCCCAATAAGAGCTATGTGTTGCAGGATGAGGGGGATAGTAGACAAATTGGTCGAGGTTGCAAGGCTATGAAAGCCAAAGATAGAATAACTGTAATCTTCTGCACCAATGCTACTGGCAGCTGTAAAATGACACCTGTAGTAATTGGTTCTGCTAAAAGCCCAAGGTGTTTCAAAGACACTCCTCCTTGTCTTCCATATTTCAACCAAAAAAATGCATGGAATGACACCCACAACTACACCAAATGGTGGAATGAAATTTTTTTGCCCACTATTCGTAAGTGGACATCTCAACCTGTTGCTCTTTTGCTAGACGGATTCTCAGGCCACTCTGATAGCTGTACAGATCCGCAAAAACAAGTAACAGTGTACAAGTTCCCCCCTAATGTGACATCAATTTATCAGCCATTGGACCAGGGGATAATAGCAGCTTTCAAAGCAAGCTATAAGAGTAAATTGCTTTCAAGGCTTGTAGATATGGTGGCTAATTATGAACAATTACAGATGCTTTCAAAGCAGGTAGCAGCAGGCCAGGGTGGTTTACGCTATGCCTGTCTTCCTCACATTGGTGATGCTTTATCATTGGTTAATGAAGCCTGGAATGGTTTGTCGTCTGCAACCATAGCTGCTTGTTGGCGTCATTCCAAGTGCCTTTCTACGATGCAGTTTGTAGATAGTGTAAATGATGGCTGGGACTATACCAAGCAAGTAGAAGGTGATGCAATTAAGGATATGTGTAGTGTACTGGGGTCTTTAAAGTTGGAAGACCCAAATACAGTTTTAATGCTGAAGGATACAGGCATTGATGATGTAGCAAAAGCAGCGCAAGTGTTGCACGCATCTGCAGCTGAAATGCTCTTGCAATGGCTTCATTTGGAAGATGAGGTTATGATTCCAACCAGTGAGGAGGAATGTGATGATGACCATGAAGATACTGCCCCATTGCCAATAGTTAGAATAAGGCTTTTGCAACAAGTACTGCCACTAAGCCAGGATTTACATGCAATAGGCTGCAAACTAGATAATGAACACTTGAAGGGTATTGCTAGGCACCTGTCTGAATTTGTCCAACAACAGTCCACTATCTTGCCCTAATTTGTTTTTTTTTTTCTTTTTCATCATCTATGTACTGTTTTTGTTACTCATGATTGAATCAACACATTTATGTCACGGTTGGCATTGAGATGCACATGCGTAATTTACGGCTATACAATCAGCAATCTGCATACACCTGTGGGGGCATGTATATGGGGCAGTGCAAGAAAAAATTGGGCTTTTGCAATTTTTTTCAAGTTTTCAAATTTAACTGTTTTTGGATACAGGATAGCGCTCTCTACAAAACAGTACTTACGCATCCAAAATTGGACAGTGTATCAGAGAGCTACAAAGCGCTGAATTTTTAATTAGCCATACATTTCAATGGCAAGCATTACTTTCTTTTAGTTGTCTTGGAATTTTCTCAAAATCCTACATAAGCCCGAATTTCTCTTGCACTGCCCCATATGCACCTGAAGTACTGCCTGTACACATCAATAATCCCATCCGTGTATGCCTCTTTGTACATTATATCTGTTGTATTTTGTGGCAGGTATGCGGGCATCGCCATGTGCAAAGGGTTGAACTCGAATGCATAGTCATGTTATGGACATGGAGCAATTATTTATTCTGAAAGGTTCTGGTTTCACTCTTCGCGTGCATTTTTTGTGGAGGAGCCTGTGCCTTGACATGGTAATATAAATCCAAATTTTGCGCACATGGCAGCATGCTCATTATTTTCAGTTGCCAACATGCTGGATGGTTGAAAAAAAGACAAGTCTGCATTGACATCAATGGTAGACTATGTACAATGGGTATGTTAATTCTGGTGAGGTACACTGCTGTACAACAATGTATACAAAGTGTATGAAATGTACATCTACATAGTGTAGCGGGGGTACTGGTAAATTTCTAAATGCTGTAAAGTGTCAACTGGCCAAACCTGATCATACATACATCACAGACATTTGTCTGCAATGTTCATCTCACCTCATGGTGCCAGAGACCAGAAAGCAATTGATCTGTGATTGTTCTGTGTGGACATGTGGCTAGGTTGTCATAAGTAATGCATTCGTAATGGGACACACACTTTGCATGCATGTAAAGGTAAACAATTTAAATAATGATGCAATTGAAAGTTTACAAATGTTCTCTGATAGTCATGCACACATGCATGCATAGACATCAGATTATAAAATTGTACCGGCACTCAATGAACTGGGATTGTACACAGGTTAGCCAATTTTTGTTTAGTTTAATAAACTGTGAACATTGACATCATTGCATCAACATGGACACGAACAAGTCTGCATGAATAATGCCACAGGTAGGCCCCTGTTGGAAGTTCTTTGAATAATATTGTCTTCCCAACAGGCTTGAATTGGTGAGTGTGAAAGGAGAACTCATAATGCATATTACATCCACATGCATGCATGCACGCAGTGGGCATTGCGCGGGGCAGGTATATGTAATACATACGCTAGAGAGGTCTGCAAACGCGCGGAACCTATAGTTGGCATGAAAACAAAATGGAAAGAGTCGACAACAAATCGTTTACTTTGCCAGGCACAACGAAGCGGCGCGCTCAAGTGAATCACATTTCAGGTAAGGGCGCCTTCAGCGGTGAATCGCATTAGAGGGCAACGTGGTTGTTTTGTTAAGACCACGGACTGTTTATTTAAAGAGCAATGAATGTGCCTTATTTTCCGTATCTTCGAGTCCCTACTGTACACTGTAAAGGCGCGTACAAACGGTGAATTCCATTGAGAACTCGGAGAGGTCAACCACAGGTGGGTTTACTAAGCCCACAAAGGTTACGCAATGCAGGCGCTATCCCCATCCGCAACGCCTAACCGCGTTTACTCTTGCAATTGGATCAGGGAGCCTAAGATAACAATGAATCATGTCAAAAGTCCACTGTTCTGAAGTGTGAAAATCCACTGTTCCGAGCCCCCCTGTATGGAAGTCTCTAGCGAGACTTCCGATAAGTAATCTGGAGAGTTGAGCTTGCCCCCATTTTATGGCTATCCTGGTAAGACTGAGGCTTGCAATCTGGGTACTGTGCATATATGTTTGAGGTGTAGAAATGTAAATGTATCCTAGATGTAATATTAGTCAGGGAGTGGCTCGTATGGGGTAGTTCTGGTCAGGGGTGTCTGGTCAGGGATGTTAAGATAAAGCGTTCAGGGAAAGAAGGGCAGATGTTTCTATGGAAACAGGGGTGAAAAATAAACCCTGGTTGTCGTTGGAAGCTGGATTGTCATCAAGTGCAGCAGTTGTGGCCACAAAGTGAGGCCAATGACCCATACTTCAGAGAGCTCTGATGGATGATCTGCGTTGCCGTGGTATCAGAATACTATGTGACTAGAAGGGAAAAGGCAAGGACTCACGCCTGACCTACCACCTCACTATCTGCTCAAGCAGACCGATCCTCTCAGACCTTCACTGGAGGCAGAACAAGTGCCTTGTGAGAGCCAGTGTTGCTGTCATTCTCACCAGATACTTTGTCAGTGGTATGTGTGTGGGTGTTTTATGTGATAATTCGCCTGGTTATATCTGTGTATGCATCACACAACACAAGTGTGTGTTTTGAATACATGAATACATGGGATTTGACACAAATTATTTACTGAACTTTTTGTAGTTGGGGTCAGGACTGCACTCCTGACTAACACAACAGACACCCATGGCCACCGATACTTAAAAGTTAACTCATCAGCTCTTGACATATAACCTGCCCAATTACTTGAAGTGGGGTCCTGTACTTTTTGCAGCAAAAAAAGCAGCTGAGCTCAGGAAATGACACTTAACTTGATATGCAGAATTGGGTTGTTAAACTGGCAATAGAGACACACTTGCACATGTACGTGCACATGATATATCATATATGGTTTAAAACTGACTAACAAAGATAATCGCAAATGCGAGAGAAATCCAATATAGTATAGATAATATCCAATGTTGCATGTTTCATCGCTACCATTGTGGTATATACTACCAACTTCCTGATAAATGCATGTTGTCCCTTCAGCTGTATGTCGTTCAGCATTTAATGAATTTCGAAGCTCCCTTTTATATCATGCAAATACAAATGGAATGATTCCGGCAAACCTTGCAATTCAAAAAAATACACTACATGCACATTATACACAATGCATGAAAATGAGTACTCCGCTTAGCTATAAATATACATATATAAAAAATTATAATTATAATTATTATAATTATATATATATAGTTTCTTAGTTGCCATTGACATATTGTTGTCAATTACTTCCTGGATTAAGATAGATCTGTCAGTTCCAATTCTTCCATAATTATGCTTATGTCGGCATTGCTTTCATTTCGGCAGTATTTTATAATTGCAGTATCACGTGAGCATATGCAGCCGTAACATGCGGCTTGTATTGACTCGCGGCAGTTACATCGCCTACATGTCAACATATCTTTTATAAACTTCCAAGCAGTGTCCCTGCATGAGCGATTGCATTTCTTCATCTTAATGTCTTGCCTCACACAAATGCCCAAGATTCCAAGGCAGGTTACTAGACTCACACATCCTGATATGAAGCCATAAAACATAATAAATACGTCATTGAGAGCGATAGAAGTATAGTAGCATTGTACAGTGTCCAGATGATCCCAGTAGTCCGTGGCGATGTTTTCCTTGATGGAACAATTGAAATTCTTTTGTATATCATACGACGTTTCATTGCCAAATTCATAATAGAATGACAAGAACATAACCAAGACGCCTAACGCAAACTGCAGGAGATTTTTCAAACAGTAAAAGAATTGTAAAATGCACCCTGTGTTCGTACCCTGTGTCACCTCCGCCGTTGTTGCATTCGAAGTACCCTGTGCCGCCGCTGGCGCTGTTGCATTTGAAGTACCCTGTGCCGTCGCTGGCGCTGTTGCATTCGAAGTATCCTGTGGCGCCGCTGTTGCATTCGAAGTACCCTGTGCCGCCGCTGTTGCATTCGAAGTACCCTGTGCTTCCGCTGTTGCATTCAATCCATCAGCTTTGCCGTTCACTAACGTTAGGAGTTTATTGGCCGCCTTCTTCTTCATTGTTGCCCTCTCAATGTCCACCGCCACTTTCGCTTTGCTTGCCACTGCCAACATTTTATCTGCCTCAACCATCTTTTTATCTGCATCTGCCAATTTTTTCCTTGCCGCTTTTAATACAGTACCCCCTGTCAACTTTATAATATCTGCCTCCGCCAACATTTTATCTGCCTCCGCCATATTTTTATCTGCCTCCGCCATGTTTTTATCAGCCTCTGCAATCTTTTTATCTGCCTCAGCCTTCTTTTTATTCGCCTCAGCCTCTGCCAACATTTTATCTGCCTCCGCCATGTTATCATCAGCCTCTGCAATCTTTTTATCTGCCTCAGCGTTCTTTTTATTTGCCTCAGCCTCTGCCAACATTTTATCAGCCTCCGCTATCCTCTTACTTGCCTCAGCGCTAGCCATTCTTTTATCAGCCTCTGCAATCTTTTTATCTGCCTCAGCCTTCTTTTTATCTGCCTCAGCCGCTATCCTCTTATCTGCCTCAGCCATTCTTTTATCTGCCTCAGCCTTCCTTTTATCTGCCTCAGCCTTCCTTTTATCTGCCTCAGCCATTCTTTTATCTGCCTCAGCCTTCCTTTTATCTGCCTCAGCCTTCCTTTTATCTGCCTCTGCCAACTTTTTTTTCTCCCTTGCCGACTCTACATTAGCCTCTGTCAACTCCATTATATCTCTCTCTGCCAACATTTCAGCTGCCTCTGCCACTCTCTTATCTGCCTCCGCCATCCTTTTATCTTTCTCTGCCAACATTGTATCTGCTACAGCCACCATTTCGTTTGCCTCCATTATCATCTTACGCTTCTTTTTAGCAGCATTACCCCAATATAGTACCATGGAATACCAAGAGTAGTGTAACAGAATTGTTAACAATCCTTGCCCGAATACGAGGAGGGGTACTAGGTACACCATCCACGATACCTGGTCGGCGCAGTACTCATTGATGTAGGACTGCTGTCCCGAAGTGACGCTGTTGCTGCCAATGAAGCATATCACAGTCCCGTGGCCGTGCGGTAACAGGGCGATGAAGGAGTCGACGACAAGGAAGGCCAGAATGAGGTAGGAGAGAAAAAGAACGACCTTGTCGGCAAAAAACTGCACGACTTTGTGGTCAGCCAAAAAACTGCCGATGTCAGGCTTCATATTCCCACTAGCCCAGATCTTTCACAACTATTATACCTACTGACAGCAATGTTAACCTTATATCTAACAACCCGGCGACAGTATAAATTGGGCTTTGCGCCTGCCACAATTCATAATTGCATTGAATGTATTCGTTGTTTGCATCGATAAGAGGTTACGTTAACCGGCTAGTCCTTGCATGGGCTGCCGCTGTGGGAAACTCTGTATGTAATTGAATGTATTGGTGTTAATTGAGTGCTTGAAAGACCTAGCTGTATAGTAACGTAGTTAAATGCGAGCCCTGCATCCGCATCGCGGTCCGCGTCACATCGTTAACCTATTCAACACGTCGGGGATATCGTTCGGATTGCGGATATATGGATAGGGATATATAATGCCATTACGGTAACTATCTAAAATTCTTGCCTTTAAAAATAATAATAATATTTCAAAGCTCGGAAGCAGCGGCGGATCTACCATAGCATTGGGGGGGGGGGGGGGGGGGGGGGTGGCCGCCCCTATTATTAAATTGCCGCCCTCCTTCACACTACATGAACACTATACTACGCGTGTCACTGTGTTTCCACATAGCGGTGATGTATTCCACTCGCAGCTGTCGGGAATCGTGTCTAGGTACGGGAGTCAACGAGTCTACGGTTAAAATAGTTATTGTTATTTGGTAAATCTTTATTATGTCAGAATGATCTGATCCTGAATGATAATTGATAATAAAAGTCCCGACAAATTAATTGGCAATTGATTGTTCATCACACGATGTCATCAAAGCGATCCAAGGGTTCAGGAGCAGACCCAGTGTGACGTGGAAGGTACGGGGACCGTTGGGGGGGGGGGGGGGGGGGAGAAGAGCGCGCTCCAAAATATGCCGCCCCTCCAATATAACCGCCCCCCCCGCCCCCCCCCCACTGCCTTATTCCTGTATCCGCCACTGCTCGGAAGAGAAGAATAAATACTACTCTATTATCTATGATACAACACAGCACTTTATACTCTTTAGTTCGTACGCATTCTTCTAATTGGCGTAGCCTGACTTCGCGTTCTGGCGGAACGTCGGGTATGAAGCCTATACCAAGATTAGTATCCATCTATTCTTATAGAGCTCTTTCATGGTCACAGACGCGTGGGCTTTAATTGCGTTAATTGCGTTAATTGCTTTATTGTCCGCCATATTGGTGCTCGGAAATATGGTTTTGGTACTTTTGATACGTATAACTCGCGGCACAAGTAAAAATCATATTTTTACAAATGTTAGTCATGTGTTAGACCACAAAAATATATATTTCAACGACACTGTGAAGTAATCCAAAACTACCCATACTTCTCCGAGCACCAATATGGCGGACTAATTAGAAGATGAATGCTATTAAGTCACGCGATGAAAGAGCTCTATAGATCATAGACTAGATTAGCCGCCAAAACACGAATCGAAGGTCGAGCTACGCCCAACTAGATCCAGAAAAAAATCAATGCCTATTGTAACACGTATATAAAAACATTCTCTAACGAGAGAGTTGTTGGTATATAGGATTGACCAATGGTGGTGTAAAAAGCACGGAAACAAGAGTGACAGAAATTTTACTTGAAAATTGAAATAGGCCTATATTTAGCCCATTACTCAGGCATGCACTGTTATATTGTGAGTGTGCTAAATATAGGCCTATTTCAATTTTCCAGTAAAATTTCTGTCACTCTTGTTTCCGTGCTTTTTACACCACCATTGGTCAATCCTATATACCAACAACTCTCTCGTTAGAGAATGTTTTTATATACTTGTTTCATAAGTTTTTTTTCGCCCTATCGTAGTCAATAATCAAATGTCTTTTTAAAATAAGAATTTCGTTAAATGTATGATGATGTGTCCTCGCCCACACCCTCTTCTTCTTCGGTGCCGTCCTCCTCCCCGGCCTCCTCACCATGCTGGTTCTGGCCAGGCGGGCCAGGGTGGCAGTCACCATGCAGGTCAGGGGGGCAGTACTGCTGGTGGTAGCGGGGGCAGCACTGCTGGTGGTGGTGGGGGCAGTACTGCTGGTGGTGGTGGGGGCAGTACTGCTGGTGGTGGTGGGGGCAGTACTGATGGTGGTGGTGGGGGCAGCACTGGTGGTGGTGGTGGGGGCAGCACTGGTGGTGGTGGTGGGGGCAGCGCTGGTGGTGCCGGTGGGAGCGCAGGCGGGGGCAGCGCTGCTTCAGGAGGTGGCGAGGAGAGGAGTTGGAGGATGAATGTAGTCATCCTCTTCCTCCTCTGACCCTAGTCTCGTACCCAGACCCATATTTCACAGCAGCGGATGGAATACATCACCGCTACGTGAAAAGTGGGTCTGGTAAAGTCCTATACTCAATTCTGTCCAGTGATTACATAATACGTCGCGAGGAATGTAAATGACGCATCATGAAATAATTAAGCAGTACACAATCATATCCATTAACCTACTCCCAATAAATGCTTAGGTCATTTGGTCTAGACTGTATAAATATGCAAGCTGTTCGACAAAGGAACAATGTACCAGTTAAGGAACTTGGTAAATTGAAGGAATGTAAGAAAAGACCCAGAGCCGATTTGAATTCTTGTGAAGATTTTCTACTTACTGTTAGTAGACTCGTGGAATGGAGACACGATGATCATCCAGACTTATACATGTTCTGTGCACATGACCTAGATCTTTCAGATAGAGGGACTGTCCTCAAAGCAGCTGTTGGCATCATTAGTGCGGCAGAATGGCATAACATAAAGACTTGCCATATCCCGTTGAAAAACTAACAAATGCATCGCGCCCACTCAATAAATCTACTACGCTTCGTAGCTGCATGCTCTTCTATTAGCTTCGAATATCCCAAACGTCTGCACGTGGATTCGATTGCTCTCTCCATTTGCGTCGGTAATTGCTAAATTTAATCGCACGTGCGATTATAAAAGAGGTATGCAATTACTGCATTCCTCGAATCTGATTGGTTCCCCAACATTCTGGGGAAGCTGGACAGAAATGAGTATAGGACTTTACCAGACCACGTAGCGGTGATGTAATCCATCCGCTGCTGTGAAAATATGGGTCTGGGTACGAGACTACTCTGACCCCTCGTTGGTGAAAAAACCTCTGATGTCTTCAGCTGCCATCTACATGTACGTGACAGAGAGTATGATAAAATTTTTACCTCTTTCTTTTTTCAAGCAAAGTGCAAAGCCTAGAATCCACAGAGTATTATTAAATATTTACCTCTTTTTGCAAAGTGCACTGTGAATGACTTTTATACCTTGCAAAGCCTTAACACATGTGTAGACTGTGCTATAATTCTATTCGTCCAATTCCATCATATAAATGACAGGGAGGGAAGGTATATGTGTATCAGTTGTGCTAAAAATCTATTGGTCAAATTTGATCCAGTAAAAATGCTCCCATCTATACATGGAGGTGTAGCCGACTTGCGTATAGATGGATAGTGGAAGTGAACTACATACATGCTCAGTGTAGATCGATAAGTAAGGAAGCCTTATCAGATTAAACCAATCTCTACTGTACACACAGTTGAGTCACCATGCATGCTTTACATGTGAAGTGAATGGTTTTGTGCAGATCCGTGCTGTACATTGTCGGGCGGGCCCTACTACCGCGTTTGGTCAGGTAGTAGGGTGACAAGCCCGACCAAACGCGGTAATAGAGCCGCCCGACTATGCTGTACAAATGTTGCATGCACAGCTTTTTAATGTTAATACAACATGCCATAACATACCTTTGGGTGGTAGTGGTAGTTCTGTGACCCCTGCGGTACCGCGTCCTCTCGGAAGCACATTTAGCCAATCGAACAGCAGGGTCATTCCAATACCGACTCCTTTTAGATGCTTTAATGGCAGCTGAATTTTCCTCGTATTTCTGCATGCCTGTTAGCAGCGCGGTTTCCCTGGAGGTCCTCTTCATATCGCCGCGCCTTTTAGCAGCACGGTTCTCCTCGAGGTCCTCTTCATATCGCCGCCTTTTAGCAGATCGCTTAGATTCAATATCTGCGTTGTAGTTGTCGCATACAGTGATACAGAGGCCTTCTTCTTTTCGGGATCGGCCCCTTGTAGAGCGCTCGGGCTTTAGCTTCTCGTCTTGCTTCTGGAGGTATTCCGCTCGTTGCTTAGACACTTCTTTTGATTACACGAAGGCATTTTTAGCAAAACAACTTCACTAGCCAAGGTAGTAACAACTAAACTGCACCAAATCTGAACCTGCGGCAGCAGATTCAATATAGGATTGATTGAGGGTTGATGAAGTCATTAAAAACGTAACTCGCGTCTAGAGGAACAACGGTGAAACGGATCGTTTATCTCTTTGTCGCGGCGGAATGAGAGCACAACGATCTACAGTTCTACGTTGGTTCCGTGTCATAAAACGGTGTGGTTATAGAGAAACTAACAATTTCCTGTTTCTCGTGCCCAGTCCTAAAATAATTCTTGGTCGTCGTCTTCTAATTCTTCTTCTTCTTCTTAGGAAGGTATAACTCGAGCTACGAACGGTTTTAAGAACGGCAATAGTACCAGTCGCTTCGAAATTTACCGGCATGTTATCCCATCATGTCATATAAACGCATATCACATCTCGAAAGAAACTACAGCGAAAAAGACCCTTATGCGGTAGTATGTTCTATATAGGAATTGGTATCTAGCAAGTTATTAACGTTTTATAAAAATTATTTTATGTTTAACAACCAACGAGCAAGACGAGAACAAAGCTATAGCCCGAGTGCGCTATCAAGAGTCCCGAAAAGAAGAAGGCATCTGTACGTGACAGCTACAAGGCCGATCCCGATAGAAGAGGCCTTTGTACACAAGGCCGACCCTAAAATAATAAGGCCTCTGTACTCGACAGCTACAAATACAACGCAGGAATTGATCTGCTGAGAGGCAGAAAACCACGATGAGAACCGCGCTACTAAAAGGCAGAAATACGAGGACAATTCAGCTGCCATTAAGGCATCTGAAAGGACCCCACTGTCCGATTGGCTAAACGTGCTGCCGAGAGATGGCGGTACCGCAGAACTACCACTACCACCCAAAGGTATGCTATGGGCATGTTGTATTGTACTAGCATTAAAAAGCTATGGGAAGATGTGCATGTAAACAGCACGCATGCATGTATGTAAGGGATCTTGTACCACTTCACATGTAAAGCATGCATGGTGACCCAACTGTGTGTACAGTAGTCCTTTCTCCTTGTGATCTGTCTTTTGAATATTGGGGTGACATCATGATAGGGCTTGCCTGCAACTGTATGAATTTAATTGCAAGGGTTGAGTAGGTGAAATGAAAATAACTGCAACCATATCCTTCTCCCATATAGCTACTCCTTGTATGAACCCAAATCTCATGCACTAATGGACTATATAATGGTGGTCTTGAAAAAGCTATTCTTAGGGATAGTGAGTTTCTAAGTGAAGTAAATGATGCCTTTTGTAATTGCTAGCTCAAAAGGTTGTTACAAGATCTGTCCCCCACTGCCCCCACCGCTACCACCACTAGCTGCACTGCCCCCTACCCCCACCACCAGCAGAAGCAGCACCCCCTCCCACCAGCAGAAGCAGCACTACTCCCACCACCAGCACTAGCTGTGCTGCCCCTACCCCCACCACCACCAGCAGAAGTAGCAACAGCACTGCCCCCACCACCAGCACTAGCTGCTATACATGTAAGGGCTGTGCATGCAGTATGAATTTAATTGCAGTTGCAAGGGCTGAGTAGGTGAAATGAAAATTACTACAACCATATCCTTCTCCCATATAGCTACCACCACAAGCTGTGCTGCCCCCCTACCCCCACCACCAGCAGGAGGAGAATGGTGCGGCTAAAAGGCAGAAATATGAGTACTATTCAGCTGCCATTAAGGCACCTGAAAGGAGTCTGTATTAGGATGACCCCACTGTCTGATTGGCTAAACATGCTGCAGAGAGGATGCGGTACCGCAGAGGTCACAGAACTACCACTACCACCCAAAGGTATGTTATGGCATGTTGTATTGTACTAGCATTAAAAAGCTATGGGAAGATGTGCATGCAAACACCACATATGTAAGGGATCTGCACAAAATCATTCTCTTCACATGTAAAGCAGCATGCATGTCCTTTGTGACCTGTCTATTGAATATTGGGGTGCCATGATGTACAAAAAGGCTTCCTTATCTGATGTACCAAAGACTATACATGTAGTCTACATGTTAGGGCTTGCCTGCAACTGTGTATGAATTTAATTGCAGTTGCAAGGGCTGAGTACTGGTGAAATGAAATTTACTGCAACCATATCCTTCTCCCATATAACTACTCCTTGTACATGAACCTTGTAATTGCTAGCTCAAAAGGCTGTTACAAGTCCCCCACCGCCAGCAGCAGCAACACTGCCCCCTACCCCCCCACCACCAGCAGAAACAGCAGCACTGACCCCGCCACTACCACCACTAGCTGTGCTGTCCCCTACCACCAGCAGAAGCAGCAGCAGAAGTACTGCCACCCTTGCACACCACATGGTCAGAACTTGGCAGGAGAGGAGGCTGGGGAGAAGGACGCAGCTGCCCTCGAGAACAAGGACAATTTGTACACTATATAAAAATAGGTATAATTATCATTACCGTTATTAAAGTTATTTAGTTGTTTAGTTTATTGCACTAAGAGATAAAGTCAGGGGTGGACATGGATTGTCCTGTATTTATTGACCTTTCCAAAGTTTGATTATTCACTACGATACTGATATGACAGTCTGAGGGAGAAAAAAAACTTATAAAACAAGTAAATAAAAACATTCTCTAACGAGAAAGTTGTTGGTATATAGGATTGACCAACGGTGGTGTAAAAAGCACGGAAACAAGAGTGACAGAAATTTGACTGGAAAATTGAAATAGGCCTATATTTATTTAGCCCATTACTCAGACATGCGTGCTAAATATAGGCCTATTTCAATTTTCCCGTCAAATCTCCCAGCTGACCACTCACTATAAGCCCTTATCTCTCTCCATAAGTAATCTGTGATATACATGGAGAGTTGCTTACTCTCTGGTATGCCTGCTTCATATCATGGCTAGTCAGGCAGGAGGCTTACCCTCTGGTATGCCTGCTCCATATCATGGCTAGTCAGGCAGGAGGCTTACCCTCTGGTATGCCTGCTCCATATCATGGCAGGAGGCTTGCTATCTGGGGTCAGTTGGATTGTGCATACATTTTAAGGGTAGGTGTGAGGTGCAGAAATGTATCCTAGAGCACTACGTATTATTATATGTCTATGGGACATGCAATATTTACTTACACTCAGAGTACAAAAAAAAACACAAAGGGTTGACTATGCATCAGTAATATACTTTAGTATGGCTCTGTTTGGTGGCCAGAAGCCACTGGAATCAGAATATGTTCCTCAGCCACACAGCTCATGCACCACTCTCAACCACACAGTTCATGCACCACTCTCAACCACACAGTTCATGCACCACTTCATGTTTTTGCTTTGCAGCTGCTCATAGCCATTATGGCGGGGCTTCTTGTGAGGGGGGGGGGGGGGGGAGACCATATACAGCATCACTGGCCCCACCCCAAGCCCTAACCCCTAACCTAACCCAAACCACAGGTCTACACCACCAAGTGGGGACACAAACCCAACCCAGCTCACCACACTTCTACTATTCTAGTCTCTCCACCCACCCTCAATGGCTCCTGCAGATCCTCTGTCACAGCTCTGAGCTTTTCTGGCTTTGGTGCATCTTCCCCAACACCATCACAGTTTGATTGGCTTTGTTCACTTCCCTTATTCTATCATCTGCGGCTGAAGTTGCTTTGACATCACCCATATTGCCTAGTGAGGACCTGCCCAATGCAGCGGGGAAACCTGGTCCCTTCATTTTCAGTGACATAACCATAATAATTATATGGTAAGGCAAGCAACCATTAATTAATTGCATGGATTTGAATTCTTGACCACCTCGGGTTGGTCTGGGGCCTGGGACCTGCTGTGACTATGCCACTGAGACTTCTCTTGCTGATGGAGCATTGCTCACTAACCTGTCTCCTACCTCCCTTGGAGGACATTCACACCACTCCTCCTTCTATCCAAAGGAGACCATATCAAGCAGGGGATGTGGCCATGACAACATAAGATCTGTACCCCGTGGAAGTGTGCATGACCCCCTCAGCCTTCGTGACACCTCATCCCATCACGACCCCTCAACCCATCACGACCCCTTCAGCCACCATGACCCCTTCAGCCACCATGACCCCTTCAGCCACCATGACCCCCTCGGCCATCATGACCCCCTCGGCCATCATGATCCCCTCAGCCACCATGACCCCCTCGGCCATCATGACCCCCTCAGCCATCATGACCTCTGACCCCCTCGGCCACCATGACTCCCTCAGCCATCATGACCCCCAATCCAATCATGACCCCCGGGCCATCCAATCATAAACCCCCCCCCCCCCCCCCCCACAATTCAATACTAATATGCACGAAGACGAACTTGTTTTCTTTGCAAATGGCCCTGTGGCCCAACGGATAAGGCACCTGACTACGGATCAGGGGATTCCAGGTTCAAATCCTGGCTGGGTCAATTTTTGCTTTTTTTTTTTTTCCTCTTCCTAAAGTGCAATAGTGTCATTTAAAACTATCTCTATCTTTGCAAAGTGACAGCAATTTTTTGTTCAGGGGAAACAAGAGGGTGAAGTGATTTAGTCATTAAGGTGTGGTCTTGGGCCCCAGACCAGTCATAGCAGGTAACTAACAGCTCTAACATCTTTAGAAGCTAACATATGTATACAGTATTTCCATATCAACAAAGTCCTCCCCTAACCTGTATTAAATGCCAAATGGGACAGAGGTCATTATGCTGGTTGCAGTTTTGGCCTCAAGGTGTGCCAGCAGTAAACCCATTCCTCTTCATTGTCGAGCATGTCCTGCCAGTGCTGGACCTCTGTCCCTGCTGAGTCCATCAACCAGTGCAGGTAGTCTGTGTCGAAAGAGAGTGAAGAACTCCTGCTAGTCCAGTTTGAGAACAGGTGCAGAGGGAGTCTTGGAAATCTTAGGATAGCTTGGGACATCTTGGGCGACTTTGGGGCATCTTTGGATATCTTTGGAGAGGACAATGTGTTTGGAGAGAATGGAGAAAACTTTGGAGAGGTTGTAGGTGAAGCTGACTTGGAAAAGGTTCCATCGGACATCAGGGGAGACCTCTTCCCCAGTCCACCCTAGAAGACAACTGTCATTGATTGCAGATGGCCCTGTGGCCCAACGGATAAGACACCTGACTACGGATCAGGGGATTCCAGGTTCAAATCCTGGCTGGGTCAATTGGAACTTTTTATATAAAATTATTTAATTTTAATATTGTGTTCAAATGGCCTCTGGATTGATCTTTGCACACTAATTTAAATGACTTCAGACAACAGCTATTTTTGTTTGGGGAAATAAGGGGTTGGAGTGAATATATCGTTAAGGTGAGGTCTTGGCCCCAGACCCAATTCATAAACTTGATTGCTATATCTGAACCTGCGGCAGCAGGTTCAATATAGGATTGATTGAGGGTTGATGAATGTCATTAATAAAACTTCACTAGCGTCTGGAGGGACAACGGAGAAACGGATCGCTTATCTCTTTATCCCGATGGAATGAGAGCACAACGATCTACAGTTCTACGTTTGTTCCGTGTCATAAAACGGTGTGGTTATAGAGAAACAAACAATTTCCTGTTTCTCGTGCCCAGTCCTAAAATAATTCTCCATCGTCGTCGTCGTCGTCGTCGTCTTCTTCTTCTTCTTCTTCTTCTTCTTCTTCTTCTTAGGGAGGTATAACTCGTGCTAGGAACGGTTTTGGAGGACGGGAATAGTACCAATCGCTTCGAAATTTACCGGCACGTTATCCTTACATGTCATATAGTCATACATATATCAAGTTCTATTTATTAATAATTTTAGGCAGTTATAAATACTCTAACCTGCACTAAATTTATTTGGTGTTCCAGTTTAATATGTTACTTTGGCTAATAGTGATGTTCTTTTTCTAAAAATGCTAAAGAAGAGCAGCGGCGGATCCAGGGGGGGGGCACTCGGGGCACGTGCCCCCCCCCCCCCCCCCCCCCTTCATTAATAAATTCATAACTTTTCGGGCCGCATTTTATAATATAGCTGCACGATTGCGCTGTCTATTGATATCCGCACGCATGAACTCTACTACTGTACTATATCCCGGGCCCCCCGATACGCGATCATACTTCCCCCCCCCCCCGCCCTTCGTATCGGGCCAGAAACCAACAGCACCCCCCCCCCCCCCCCCCCCCCCGCTCTTCGTTTTGGGCCAGAATCCGACAGCACCCCCCCCCCCCCCCCCCGCTCCTCGTATCGGGCCATAAACCGACAGCACCCCCCCCCCCCCCCCCCCGCTCCTCGTATCGGGCCATAAACCGACAGCACCCCCCCCCCCCCCCCCCGCTTTTCGTATCGGGCCAGAAGCCGACCCCACCCCCAGCCACACCCACCATCCGTGCCCCCCCCCCCCCCCAAAACCTGTATCCGCCGCTGACTTAGAGATCTAAGCAACGAGCGGAATACCTCCAAAAGCAATACGAGGCCAATCCCAAAAAAAAGAAGGCCTCTGTACGCGACAACTGCAAGGCCGATCCTGAAAAGAAGAAGGCCACTGTACGCGACAGCTACAAGGCCGATCCCGAAATGAAGAAGGCCTCTGTATGCGACAACTACAAGGCCGATATTGAATCTAAGCGATCTGCTAAAAGGTGGCGATACGAAGAGGCCTCGAGGAGAACCGTGCTGCTAAAAGGCGGCGATATGAAGAGAACCTCGAGGAGAACCGTGCTGCTAAAAGGCGGCGATATGAAGAACCTCGAGGAGAACCGTGCTGCTAAACCTAAAGGCGGCGATATGAAGAGGATCTCGAGGGAAATCGCGCTGCTAATAGGGAGAAATATCAGCTACCATTAAAGCATCTGAAAGGAGTCGGTATTGAAATGATCCCGCTGTCTGATTGGCTAAATGTGCTGCCGAGAGGACGCGGTACCCACAGGGAAAAAATGCGTGGAATCATTTAGAAATCACTGTGTGATCTACCACATAAATCATACGAAATCATACGCTTCGTGTGATTTTTGTGTGATTTTCGGAAAATCACACAAAAATCACACGCGAGCGTATGATTTATGTGGTAGATCACACAGGGATTTCTAAATGATTCCACGCATTTTTTCCCTGTGACCGCAGAGGTCACAGAACTACCACTACCACCCAAAGGTATGTTATGGCATGTTGTATTAACATTAAAAAGCTGTGCATGCAGCATTTGTACAGCATAGTCGGGCGGCCCTACTACCGCGTTTGGTCGGGCTTGTCACCCTACTACCTGTGGGTAGTAGGGCCCGCCCGACTATGTACAGCACGGATCTGCACAAAACCATTCACTTCACATGTTAAGCATGCATGGTGACTCAACTGTGTGTACAGTAGTGTTTTAATCTGATAAAGCTTCCTTATCTGAAGACTTCTTTGTCTAGCCATGTACTGTGAATGTTGCAACTGTATGAATATAGTTACAGTTGCAAGGGCTGAGAACTAAATAGCTGCAACTATATCCTTTTCCCATATAGCTACTCCTTGTATGAACCCAAATCTCATGCACCAATGGAGTATAATGTTGGTCTTGAAAAAGCTATTCCTAGGCGTAGTGATCTGCCTGTGCAGCAGTAAGTAAGATAAGCCACCATCAGGTACTTCTAGCAGCACACTCGCATTTATGTATAGTGAAATAAAAACAGACCTTCTGCCCACACTTATAAAGCTGCAGACCCTGTCCACAGATATGACCTCACCTGAGAACATATCCTTATCGATCGATCTACATGCTGCCATGTACTGCCATGTAGTCTACTTCCGTAGTTCCCACACTACCCATCTATACAACTTAACTGCATGTACAGTAGGCTACACCTCCATGTTTAGATGGGACCATTTTTACTGGATCAAATTTGACCAATAGAATTTTAGCACAACTGACACACATACACCCCTTCCCTCCCTGTCATTAATATGATGGAATTGGACTAATATAATTATAGCACAGTCTGCACACGTGTTAAGGCTTTGCAGGTATAAAAGCCACTCATCCACTAGCAAAAAGAGGTAAAAATTAATATTTACTCTATGTGGATGTGTAAAGGCTTTGCACTTTGCTTTAAAAAATAAAGAAGTAAAAATTTAATCATACTCTCTGTTACGTATATGTAGATGGCTGACGACCTTTGCGGGTTTTTCACCAACGAGGGGTCGGAGGAGGAAGAGTGCATTCATCCTCCAACTCCTCTCCCCTTCACCCCACCACCTCCAGAAGCCCCGCTTCTGCCACCACCACCAGCAGCACTGCCCACACCACTACCAGCAGCTACTCCCGCCGGCACCACCAGCGCTGCCCCCACCGGCGCTCCTGCCTGCACCATCAGCCCTGCCCCCACCACCAGTGCTGCCCCCACCACCAGCAGTACTATTAAAGTTATTTGTTCTTGCATTAAGAGATAAAGGGGATCGTCCATCCTCTTCCTACATTTGATTATTGACTATGATACTGCTATGACAGGGTGAAAAAAAACTTATGAAACAAGTAAATAAAAACATTCTCTAACGAGAGAGTTGTTGGTATATAGGATTGACCAATGGTGGTGTAAAAAGCATGGAAACAAGAGTGACAGAAATATTATTGGAAAATTGAAATAGGCCTATATTTAGCGCACAATACAACACACATGCCTGAATAATGGGCTAAATATAGGCCTATTTCAATTTTCCAATAATATTTCTGTCACTCTTGTTTCCATGCTTTTTACACCACCATTGGTCAATCCTATATACCAACAACTCTCTCGTTAGAGAATGTTTTTATTTATATAAATGGTGGATCAGGCATATTTTAGGCTCTTTAAAACTGGGTACGGGTCCATAATTGCCCAGTTTAATAATAATGAACGCTAAATCAGAGCTCTAAATTAAGTTAAATATGTATGCAGTATTTGATCCAATTTCCATATCAACAAAGCCCACCCAACCTGTATTAAAATTCAAACTATCGCCAATTTATGGGACAGTTTATATATAAAATTATTGATAAAGAACGATTATGCATTACAGCTGAACGAGATCATGCATCTTGGAGGATGAAGATGTTGCTAGGAGGATGTATGCTGTTGCTAGGAGGATGTATGAGGATGTTTGCAGGATGTGTGCTGTTGCTAGGAGGCCATTGTTAAAAAGAGGCTGGTTGCAGTTTTGGCCTCAAGGTGTGCCAGCAGTAAACCCATTCCCCTTCATTGTCGAGCATGTCCTGCCAGTGCTGGACCTCTGTCCCTGCTGAGTCCATCCACCAGTGCAGGTAGTCTGTGTCGAAGGAGAGCGAAGAACTCCTGCTAGTCCAGTTTGAGAACATGCGCAGAAGTCTTGGAGATCTTTGGATATCTTGGGACATCTTGGGTGACTTTGGGGCATCTTGGGATAACGATCTTGGAGATAGTTTGGGAGAGGACAATGTGTTGGGTGAGAATGGAGAAAACTTGTGGGAACACTTCAGAGAGGGTGAAGGTGAAGGTGACTTGGAAAAGGTTCTATGGGACATCAGAGGTGATGCCAGGGGAGACCTCTTCCCCAGTCCCACCCTCCCTGTATTTGGGGAGTCAGGGGGAGTAAGTAACCATTCCTCCCTGTGTTCTGAAAGCGGCGATTTGGGAAAACCGGGCGTGTTATCGTTCGTCGGTTTGATCGGGTATATCATGGGACTGAATGGGGAGGAGGGACTGCTTAAGCACGGCGATACCCCTGTGAAGAGATAACTATGAACTGTCTGCCATTGCATACAGAGAGCATCCACAGGGGCTGGGAACGAATGTGCACACAAATATATACTAATACTGCACTCCAATTAGAAACTTCTGACACCCACGCAATATTTGTTGCTACGGTAACGCGATTTTGCATTCCAATGTTACACCACACCCACTGGTGGGAATGATTCAATGGTGGTGCATGTTTCTATGTGATAAGTCCTTGCTGAGAGAAACGAAAATAACTAGTTTTTAGTTTTCTAAGGAGTCATTAGCCCCTCCACCCCCACAGCTTGCTCTCAAAAAACAACAATGTTCTTTTCTAGCACAAAATAATCACTCCCATCTGCCACCATTGAATCAACCCCACCAGTGGGTGTGGCATAAGATTGGAATGCAATTTGTTCCCAGTCCCTGTGGATACTATTGTAAATATTAATGGGCTGGGAATGAGGTGCCTTTGCTAATATGTTGTTTTTTATGGACTGTGTACCATTGAGTTGAGAAGAGATAGTGTGCTTCTTTTGGGGTATGCCGAGGCGTATTCCCCCTATGATGTCATTGCGAAAAAAGTGGTGATCAGAAAGGACCACCTCCAATCCGCCATCTTGTAGGGCGGCCCTGTCCAAGTCACTGAACAGAATCTCCTTGGACCACGTTGGGTATGCATTGTGTCGCGGAGATGTCTGGGTAGTGGGACAGTGCTCCCTGGCCGGCAGGATGCCACTGCATTTTTATGTTTGTTGGAGGGATTGAGGGAGGGAAGGAGGGAGGGAGAGAGAGAGAGAGAGAGAGAGAGAGAGAGAGAGAGAGAGAGAGAGAGAGAGAGAGAGAGAGAGAGAGAGAGAGAGAGAGAGAGAGAGAGAGAGAGAGAGAGGAGAGAGAGGTATGACCATGTGTGGTAACTACATGGGGGAGGGGCCTCAATGTATACACATGCAGACTGTATTACTAATTGGTCATACACATTCTTGGACAGTCACATCACTTCCCACATACGGTGAGATGAGTTCATGTGCCAATCATGTTTACACATTAGACCTCTCTAGTTTCCTGAACCACAAAACACACTCACATGCACACACTCACATGCACACACACACACTCACACATTCTTGCTAGAAAACCAGACCAAAAAAAAAAAGGCTTACCATTTAATGCATGCATTGAACGGTTCGTGAGTCTCCATGTCTACGAGCCCCGCCCCCTCCACCACGTGGACCTGCAGCTGCCCTATGTGGGAGGGATGGTCACTCCCATCTGTCCTGTGGGAGCTGAACTTTAGTCCCAGGAGCAAGTCGCCTACAAACCTCAGCATGTCTCCATGCATCACCTGGGAATATGAGAGCAAAGTGGTATCTCTGATGATCCATCAACTAAGTGACACCCTTATATGGAATGTTGTGCGCACGATCAAGCATCTTTAAACGATCACAGGAGGAAACGAGAATACTACCATAAGCACCAGAGAATGTAGCCCAGTCCCCAGGCCTTTTAAACTTTGGGTCTGGGGACGAGGCATTATGTACCACAGAAACACTACTCAATAACTTACCATGAGTTCAATGACAATGTCCAGGGGACACTGGGTTGAGCTTGCTTCTTGAAGGAAGTAGGGTGTGCTCCATTCAGAAGTGCGCCAGAGGTGTGCAGTGATTGTGATGACTCCTTTCCCTGTCACTTGTGGAACCTCTATTGCCTTATCTTTGGGAGGGTGGGAGATATGGGAGAGGAGTGCACATTACATCACACCCACTCTAGTAGAACCATGTGTGGTTTTTTAACATGAAGACCCTTTCAATCTTTATGGTTTTGTAGCAGACAGAGATGAAATGGCCTGTTTTTAAAATTTAAATGGTAATGGAATGTACTTGAGGTTGCGCCCCCAACCCGCCCTAAGCCCGGGAATTTCGTATGCTACCTGTGCGGAAATCTAAAATCAACCTGAAAAGCATAAGTATTAATTTGGCTATGCCTTTTGTGGGTCTGTAAATCTGTTAGCACCTATTTACAATGAAAACTGATTAAATAATTATAAGTCATGTTTGAATATGTATTGAGCCAAAAAAATTAAAATGTCTGCCTGTGGGCGCACATACCTCCTAGGTCAGAAAAGACTGCACTGCTTGAGGTGTCTCCAGTGACCCTGCACGTCACTATACCCCCCTCCCTCACATCAGAGGCTGCCCTGAGGGTCATCGTCCTCACGGCCAGTCCACAATGGGAGAAGTCCAGCCTCCATTGTACCTCACCATCCCTCGCCCCATCAGAGAGACAGAGGAAACCCTACGTACCATGGCCATGAGGGGTGATGGGGGGGAGATGAAGGACATGGGAAGAGGGAGGCCAAGTATAAAGAGGCTGGTAACCATGAAAGAGGATTATGGTATGGATGCCAGTTACGTAATGCTGTGATGTCATTGTACACCACATGTTAAGCACAGATCTCATTGCCACTTTTTCTCATGTTCAATCAACACATGGCTTGTTGATTAGAACTGAAAACATTTTTTACGTAATTTCCTTTGTTGGCCAGCCTCCATGTCTTTAAAACCACACCCGTCTGCTGGCTATATAAACAATATCCTCTTCTTCGGATGCGCTGAGTTAACTCTGCAACTGCTGCTTTGCATAAACTTATTATACCATCAGACATGCGTCACACACGCAATGCACACATGCATGGATGCACACACACACACACACACACACACACACACACACACATGCATGGATGCATACACACACATGCTTGCACACCAGCACAAACACACACACATGCACACACACACACACACACACACACACGCACACACACACACACACACACACACACACACACACACACACACACACAACACACTTGCTCACCCTCTTGCCTTCCTGGTCGGTACATCTGGTCAGACCGCTCACAGCCATAGCTCCCTTTGCCAGCCCCTCTATCCTGGCCAGCTGGGGGCACACCGTCTGGTCCCAGTGGAGGTAGTAGCAATCACTGACCACTGAATAACGGAGTCGAAACCTGGGAAGGTATATGGCAAAGGTCACGCATTTCAGAGTCGTTTTTACTGAATTCATATCCTCATTGTCTACAAATGTCTCAGTTTCCATTGCGTCAGATATCATATTGCACGCTTGACAGTATATAAAAATGATCGGCAACTGTATAATGAACCTCGAATAAGTTGTCTCCACATGGTTTAATGCATGCACCCGGCTTTAAATAATACAACTGACACGACTCTGTATAGCGGGCATGCCGATAGACCTATTTTAATCTCCACCTTCTCGAGACCCCCCCCCCCCCCCCCCACACACACACACACACACATAAGTTCCCAACGAAGCATTCCCCGTTGCTTTGTTGTATGCGTACATCCCCTCGCCGCATACACACACATTCGGGGCAAGCGCGCATTGAACTCGTGATGATGCGCGGTCCGCGGGTGTGCACTCAAACTTTACCTCTTTAGAGAGATGTCCTGCAGACTTGGTCGAAACGTATATCCCGCCATTTCTGAGTACGTAGATATACCAAGGTCGTCCAGCTGCCAAAGGGATTCACCAGTTTGGCGACGCGCACACACCAACCAGTTACCCAGTAATTTATTACGTCACTCTGTCAGCGGCTATTCTTGTCTTTAGTAGCGTCTTATCAGTTCTTGTTTCTTCTTATTCTTCCCTTCTTTCCAGTACATGTACAGCATTTATTGTGACGAATAGTGCGTGGGTAGCAATGTTAAAATAAGCTCCGCATAACCCTTGCCATAAACGAAACGTGATAATGAAGTGACAGCCGTTGCCAACGGAATTGGCAATTATTGTTGCATAGATCGATCGATCGAAGTAGATCCCAGGTATTTCCCGACGTAAAATTGAGAGCGCTTTTCCTATGTACTGCGTGCACATGTGGGCAATTTTGCAAAAACTACGTCGTAGTAGTTCCTAGTAGTTCCTATATACACTATGACAGTAGTACTATAAGGAACTGACCGGAATCATGAAATCACTAAAGATGGCGATATGCAATTGACGTCACGTACGTACGTGATGCATGACGTGTTTTTAGCGGACGCCGCGTCTCGTGTTAATAATTTCGTCAGCGTACATCATTAATATTATTTGAACTGTAGGTTCAGTCATAGATATCTCTAAAGTATCTATGGTTCAGTAGACTGGTATGGGACAAGAGCACAGTGGTTTAAGATGTAGACATGGGTTAGGGTATGACCTTGATGTTTTTTTACATAAAGTTGCTCAAAATAGTCCAAAGTATCACATTTCACTAAAAATAATGTCAAATTGTTTGGATTTGGTTAGATTGCTAATGTTGAAGCTAAAAAAATGATGAATATTTTGAGCTGTTCCTTTTCCGTCATTGTATGCAACTGCATGCACATTTAATGGAGCAAATTAAATGGGAAACAAAATGAATACGTATTTAGATAGCGGTTTCTCTTACGTATAGAAAGATACCAAATATATAATGCTTTAAGCCTTTATAATGTACCTTTTTTTGCAACAAAAGGCTTGCGTAATGGCAAAATATTGGATTGTAGTGTCTTACATTCATCCGGTAGGACAAACTAGAGCCCATTTTTAAAAATTGATCATAAAAATTGCTGCTGATATCAGCTTGCATCCCGAAAATACGCACCGCCAACGCCCTGCTTTCTGTTTAATGTCACTAATAAGGCCAGAACTAAACGCTACCCACTTACGCGAGCGTATGAAAAAATTAATAACCCACAATAATTCATGCACGCGCACGCACGACAGAACAAAATTACGATCGTGGAAGCTTACAACAAGTATGTCTAGAAGCACATAATATAGGTTCTGCAAGACAATTTCAGGCTGACGAAGGTGTTCAATCTTAGAAGGTATGGAAGCCGTACAAAAGCAGCTGGTGTGCGTTTCGCTTACTTTCAAACTACATGGCGCCCGCCATCCAAGATGAAGATCCAAAGAAGTGCAGCTTGTATAATTACTTTCGAGGCTTTCCAACATATCTATAGAAGCAGTGTTTAAGCTGCAATGTTTGTGAACCTGCAATCACAACTGCTGATCTTACCAGTGCAGAGAATGTAGGCCTACCATAAGCAGGTACATCTGTACCACAATCCAGTGATTGTGGTACAGATTGCTCGTGTGCTGGAAGGTCGGAGTGAAGGAGTAGAAACACTGCATTACATTAGCTCAGCCCATGTGAAAGAAGCAGGAAAACGCAGGCACTACTTCAAGAGGAAGCAGAAGAAAATAGTGCCAATGGTTGCAGAATAACAGTAGAATGAAACAAAATAACTATGATTAAATATTGTGGGATCCAAATTTCTAAATATCTTGATTAGTATGGCTTGATTATATCTATTAAATTTAATTAATAACTCATAAATGGTTATAAAAATGATATTGGCCTATATAATGACAGTAGAATTAAATAAAATAGCTAATATTATTATGATAAAATATTGTGAGATCTCAAATTTTGATATCTTGATTACTACGGCTTGATTATATCTATTAAAATTAATTAATAACTCACAAATGGTTATGGAAATGATATTGGCTTATATAATGGAAATTGTAGTATGTATATAACATGTATGAAATTAAAAAATGTCTACATCACCCCTATATCTAAACCACTGTGAAGTGTTGCATGTATGTAATGCATTCATGTAGTAATTATATAATTAATGTACAATACAGACACATTATTGCTATACTATTTAGTTTAATGAATCTACAGTGTTACTTACAAGCACAACTAATCAACCTTCAGATCAACTAACCTACTTTTGGACAGCTTCCCTTCCCATGATGGCCCTTGCCACATACCTCACCAATGACATGTTAAGGTGGCCATAGATATCATTCAACATTTTGGGTTTGGGGATGGCTTGGGCTGATGGAAAGCAGAGAAGCAAGCCAGGAAAAAAACACTCTGAGCCTCCTTCCCCCAATTGCCATATGTTTCTACAGCTAAGGGGATACACAACCATCCTAACTCCTGGTACCTGGTGTCATTGACAGCATGCTTTCTGCATTCAGCAGCATAAGCTGCTGCCCCCCACAGATGCACTGGCATTGTTCAGGGATACGGGAGTAACGTGTGAGGTGACTGTAATGTCAAAGGCTGCTGGTTTTCCCCTGTCCCATCTCTGAACCAGGATATCTGCAGGACGGGAGTTGATATGGTCCCTAGCTAAGCCATACCCTACTTCGATCCGCAAGGAAAGATGGGCCCGGCGATAGAAGTTGGCAAAGATATCCCGCAAGCATTTGTGCCATGCAACCACATCCCCACCATGTCTGCAAGAGGCTGCATGGTGACCTAGAGGGTCAAGGGCAATGTCGGGACAAAGAGGGCACAGGGAGCCCTCTGACGTGTCAAGACCTAACCACCATAAAAGTTCTACCTGACATTCAACAGAGTCAAGATGCAAATCCAGACCAGTAGAAGGGATTGCTGAAATCCAAGAACCTGCATGAGGGGCAGAAACCGAAAGGATTCGAGCCTTATTTACTTGGGAGGAGGAAGATAGCAGAGATTGGAAAGCATGATTATCCAGCTTCTTAGACAGATCTCTCTGCAGAGGGGGGCTGGCTCTTGAGGGTGGACTTGTGCATTGAAGCGTGTCACAGCCTGGAGCGTGCGGATGTTGTCTGGACCACAAAATCCTGATGAAGCAAAGGAGGCCTTATATATGAAAGCAGCAGGCGAGTGCAGAGCAAGGGAGCGAAAGCCAAGCCCACCCAGACTAAGTTGCATGTGCTTGCTGCCAACTAGGATAGGGGACATCTACTGCAATGAAGGAGGTGAAGCACAACCTTACCTCTTCATCGCAGAGCTTCGGATAGTTGGCACAATGGCTTGGAGGAGTGGCTCTGGCTAGATGTACTAACTTACAGTAACTAACACACATGCAGAGAATGGAAAAGGCCACATGAAGGTCAACTGCAGCAATGTCCACAAGAGCTTAAACAGGGTTTTGGAGATTGCACATTTCTCAGCAATGAAGCGAGAACAGCCAGTGCACAAAATCCCCAATGGGGACCCCTAGAATGTCCAGGTTGGGAAGGAGAGATGACTCCACCACTGAAGGAAAATGTGAGTTGCCATTCCTGCTGAAAATTTCACACTTGGAAAAGTTTATGTGAAGTACCCAAGTGTGGACCAAGCTCTTCAATAAGGTGCAGTGCATGTATTACTGAGGACCTCTCCCCTGCAAGGACTTCATCATCAAGATACCAAGCTTCCAGTATGAGGTGGAGACAGTCATCATCTACCTCTATGCTGGTAACAAGCTTATGGTGGACCAGGGCAAACAGTATATAGGCCCAGTGGATCTCCTTAATTGCTGTACTCCTGACTGAGAACTTACCCAGCTCATACGGTGCCACAATGAACTAAGAGATCCATAGCACCACGAGACTAGACCCATGGTAGAAGCTCTGGGAAGAATGTAGCACACTCATCCAAGACTGCCTGCCTAGATACCACGTTAAAGACATTCAACATGTCCACCTTGAAAACTACGAAGTCACCATTCAACCAATTGTCTTCAATGCATCTCCTCAAGCTGTGCATGATCTTCTCTGCACCTGCTTTACATGCAACCCCGAATTGTGAGGGTTCAAAGAATGAAGAGAATTTGTTCCTTAGGATGGTGCAGATACATTTCCCTGTGAGCCTACGCAATGCTTCCCCCACTGCTATATGGGCCTAACATCTGGTGGGCTACCTTCCTTGCTCTATTCTAGTGCTATCAGATTGCCGCCTGCCGAATATGGTAACACCAGACGTTAGAAGGTTCACAGTACCCTTAATATTGATAACTACCAACGATTAGTCAGCGTGCATGGATAGCAAGGAGAATATCATTGCATGAAATACTAGCGCTGTTTTCAGGGAGGAATGAAAGTAATGATGTTTTTCAGCTTCCTGCGCATGCATCTCGGAGTTTGCGGCAGCGTCTAATTCGATTGCCTGCCTATGATAGACCACAGCTGCAGTCAGTGTTGCGCTGACTGTGACGCTGTTACTGTCTGTTGTCATGCTAGCTTCGCCCACCAGTGTGCTCAAGTCTTTGACAACTGACTGTTTAAACTGATTCATAATACAGGAAACTTGTTGTAGAGTGTACTTACCGATTCAAACAAACGTCCCACGTTAGTTGCTTTAGTTAAAACGCAGCAGTCGCTACCTCGCATACATGCAGTACCGGCTCGGTCATAGAGAAAAAAAACCTCGCAGGAAAAAATAAAGCGTATACATTGGAACTAAGCCAACTATTAGTTTTCATATATAGCGGATGCTATGAACACTGATGGTTTCTTTAGTTACCAATGTATACGTTTTATTTTCTGTATGATCGAGCTGCGAATGTTCTTATGACCCGAGCCGGTACTGTATAGTGTCTTTGAACGCTTCATATTAGAACGTGTCGATTAATCTACGTATTTAACTATTATTGGTTAATTATTCATAGCTGGTCGGGAGCGAGGCCCCCCCCCCCACGGATCGCCACTGGCATATTATAAAGAAAGAGCATCAGTTGACGCGTGCAATTAAAACGTACGCGTTATTAAAAATTCAGGCCATTGTACTAATTTCCATCTCTTTGTAATTTGAAAACAAAAAAATATGCCCTTTCGCTGCCCACATAATAATAGAATCTGATAATAAATTTTCATAAATATCGCCCCTATATATTCTGATCGACCTCATAGCTCTGATGTCTCGTCCAAAATTCTGATATCACTGTGTATTTTCATGCTAAATATACGCGGGCACGCCCCCTCCCAGTTTATTAATATAGTAATTACACCCCCATTCCCGAAATCCTGGATCTGCCTAGGTCCCTTTTCGCTGCTTCGTATATATGCCAGTATATTGCACGAGACCTGATAATGACGAGAATGTAATAGTAGTACCCACGTGACGTAACGATTATCGCTGTAAAACAGTATATGGTAGATTACGGAAGAATCATGATGTGCCATATTTACCGCTGCATGCTGTGAAGGGGTACGAGGGTGAGCTACTGTCAAGCCGTATGAGTTATTGCTCGATGTCCGACAAACGTTCTCGTTGAGTCAGTTCGATAGCAACAATGATCTATGATCTATGCTATCCGTTCGGGAGTTTGCGTCAAGCGGGATTCATGATTTGCAATACTTAGCCATGAACTCTTTTTAAAAATTGGAATAGACCTTATGCACAGAACGATGAATGTCATATTAATGCGTTGATTTGGAATAAACGGTATTCCTCATTCCATGCCTACAATAAACAAGTAATACCGTATCCTATTCCAAGTTCATGGTTTGGTGCATAAGGTTCATGTATAGGATTAGGCCCGGAGGAATACCGTTTATCCAAATCAGCGCATTAAAATGACATTCATCGTTTTGCGGCATAAGGACTATATTCCCTCATTATGGGCTGGCTGAGATGTCGTCTGTCTTTTGCCATACTGCGCAGTGCTATCATGTGCCTACGAGGAAGCAGGTCTTCCTACCACCACCCAATCTATTGTGATCTGACCCTAGCAGTGCATGAGGGCAGAGTCTCTTCATAGACTGTATCTATTTCTATGGTTATTGTACTTGGTAATTATGTTGTTATCATTGTGTTTGTTGATTGTATATATAATGTATTATTGTTCTACACTATAGTTGGACCTTAGATGTCGGTATTATACAGTTGTTTTTTTTGCAACAGGGATTGCATTCCAATCAGCTGAGTAACTAATAAATAAATAAATTATTGGGATGAAAAAAAACGACCACAGGAATTGATGCTTCGTAATCTCGAACCGAGCTTCCTGATAATCTGGCAAGCTGCTTCACCTTCGCTGGACACATCGACTCACCATAGCATCTACTGGTATTAGCACAATCAAAAGTTTATTAGCGTATCAAGTGTCTATTAATAGCTTAGTGGCAAGTGCCGCTCTGCGTTTAGTTATTACGTAATGATTACCTTGCATTAACAGATCTACTCTAATATCTACGTACTCGATCTCGACAAACACAGGAAAAAAAAAATCGTGTTCCGGACCTTGGGTTTTAACCTATCGACCTTGGGATCTTCCTGTGAAATACTATGACACCAAACCACCTACAGTACAAACTATATTCAAAACCAACAAACGCTCATCAGTACGTGCACGTGACTCTCACCACCCTCCAGCCACAAAACCTTCGCAGAAGCCTTACGACACGTTAGAAACCAAACAAAAGCATTACAGAAAAACTACAAACACTAAAAATCCAATTCAGAAACTGAGGCTATAACCCTAAAACCATGAACAGACTTCTTAAGAAAGCACTTCTCCACCAAATAACACACTTCCCACCAGAAAATCACCCTTTTCAAAACTACATATGACAGCGGGAGACCATCAATTATCACTTACAGCAGAAATGGAACCATCTCACTGACAACACAGGCACCATCTACAGCAGCACTCACACTAAAATCTGTCACAAAAATCAGTCAGGTCCCCAGACTACGACATAACCGTAGTTACAAAAACAACAACAGACCAATATAATATATAAATTTGCACAAAAACAGAACAAGAGGGCAACTATTTAACCCTCAACTAGAGAGAGTACACAGCTGTCGGAGGTGATGAGGTTATATTGGCCCAGCTAACGTTTGTTAACGTTCGGGGCGCTGCCAAACAAGTCCTTTTCAGCTTGAAGAGGCCGCCGGCTGCAGCTTAGGCCTGAGCACATGCCAGCAATACACCCACTCCCCCTCCCTCTCCAGCACGTCCTTCCAGTGCCGGACCTCCGTGGGGGTGGAGTCCATCCACCAGTACACGTAGTCCGTGTCGTTTATCGCAGAGGATGACTTGCTCAGCGACTTGTGAATCGTTTTCAGAAATGCGATGGGCGATTTCCTGGAGGCAATGGGGGAATCCTTCGGCGAGCTTTTCGGCGAAGTCCTTGGTGAGGTCCGAGGGGATGCTCTCGGGGAGGGGAACGGTGAGAGCCTTGTCCTTGGGGATAGTGAAGGTGACAACTGAGGTGACCGCGGGAAGGACTGGGCAAGACTGTCCGACAGCTGGGGGGAGGAGACCTCCCTCCTCTTATACAGCGGGGAGCAGGAGGGCGGAGACAGCGACCAGTTCTGGGCAGCGTGGGAGCTGATTGAGCGGTGCAGTGAGCCTGAACCTTTTATCTCCTCGTCTGTCAGGGCTTGCGGTAACTCCATAGACAATGGACGTTGGGCTATGGATAGTAGCGGGGGGGGGGGGGGGGGGGGTAAGGTTATTTATAAGCAGTTATTCATGTGTCGATGGCATTTGCGGTCATGCAGCAAGGTGTGCCTAATCAAGTCGTATGTTCACAGCTGCGGATGGATTAAAAACCATCCACAGCTGTGAATAGTCTCGTACCCAGACCCAGATTCCCAACAGCTGCGGATGTAATCCATCCGCAGCTGTTGGGAATCTAGGTCTGGGTACGAGACAAAGCTGTGAACGTCCATGTACTGGGGGGGGGGGGGGGGGGGGGGGGGGGTGTGTGTCTGGGTACGAGACTTAAGTGTATAGACTATAGTCTCGTACCCAGACCCAAACATACGCATGTATCATCGCTTGCCGTACACAGGAGTTATGCGGACCTATATACAGGCAGGTATATGCGGGTCTGTAGGCAAGCCTATACACGCACACGCATTATAATGTAAAAGAACACACACACACACAACACGCACACGCACACACACACACACGCACACACACACGCACACGCACACACACACACACACGCACACACACACACACACACACACACACGAGCTCACATTCTTTCTTTGGCGGGTGGCCGAACAAGATAATGGACGCTTCTCGTTGCAGTACCACGGGTGATGGGACAGGACTGGGCTCCTTCATGCGGGGAACACACAGCCTGACGCCCCCGATGTTGACATCACTGTGCAGCCTGTGGTGGTCGTAGAGTATGACCTCCATGCCCCCGTCAGACAGGGCGGCCTTGGACAGACCAGGGAACACAAACTCCTTGGTCCAGGTCGGGTACACGTTGAGTCGCGGTGAGGTTTGCTTTGGGGGGCAGCGTTCCGAGTCTGGCAGGATGGCACTGGGGAGGAGGGAGAGGGGGAGGGAGAAGGGGAGGGAGAAGGGGGAGGGAGAAACATGTGAAATTTTGGTGTGGTTGTGGAGTGAGTGTGGGGGTGTGATGTGCAGAAGCCGTTGCATGGTGAAACAAAAATCTACAACCACAAAGAAATGTGTAATGTACACGTGTGTGTGTGTGTGGACGGCTGACAGAGACAGGCGAGGCTATGGGGTAAACAAGATATCATCGCCCATACATCAACCTACATCCGAATATCCTGTAATATCCTATGATATCCAGTTTACCATACAAATATGCCTCTTTGTATGCGCACATGTGTTATATGCATGCCCTTCCCCCCCCCCCCCCCCCCTCCCCTTCCTGGTTAGGTTCACTCACCACTTTGCTAAGGCGTTGAATGGTTGGTGTGTCTCCTCGCTGCATATCCCCGCCCCCTCCACTATGTGAACGTGGAGCTGCCCACTGCTCTCCTCCCCAGGGCTTGGATGGGGGAGGGGCTGCGACTTATAGGGGCCAAACTTGAGACCCAGCAGGATCTCCCCTATGTAGACGTTACCGATACGTGGTACCTGTGTGTGTGTGTGTGTGTGTGTGTGCGTGTGCGTGCCAATGCTATCATATGATCCAAAACCATGCAAACAATGCACACACCACACAAACACACACACGCACACGCACGCACGCACACGCACACACATGCACACACACACACACACACACACACACACACACACACACACACACACACACACACACACACACACACACACACACACACACCATTAGCTCAACCGTCACGTCCAGGGGACAGTTAGTCGTATCAGTTCCCGGCAGGAAATGCATCACAGTATCCCCAGACGAACGGGTCAGCACGGTTTTGATAGAGATGATGGAATGACCACACATCTGTGGTACCTCTGCAGTGCGACCTACAGCCAAAGTAACAATCAGAGCGAGGACATGTGGGGGGGGGAGGAGAGGGAGGTGTGGA